>NW_022261504.1:40644-79068 GCF_009602425.1 Actinia tenebrosa | reverse complement strand
AAAAGAAAAAAAGAAGAAAAGAAGAAAAGAAGAATAGAAGAAAAGAAGGGAAATTAAAAACGATGGTCATGTGTGACTGGAAACTTGTTTGGATTCCCTCGAGTCAGTTTACAAATCAAGTAACATTATTCTGTTATTGTATGATATCATACTTTCCCTTAGACTTTGAGAAAACTGAGATTTTTGAAAATTTGTGCCGGTACTGAGCTACCTCATCAGGAACTCCAAGTAGGCTTGACTAATCTCTCAGTAAATTCCCAAAATTGAAAAGAGCAAAAGCGCTTTTTTTTCGAATACAACAACATGTGTGACAGTGATGACAATGGTGCTAACCAAAATCAACGCAAAGTTAACCGCTAACCTTTGCATTGGTAGCCCTTAATTCAATGAGCGTTTAATCTACCGCAGCGCACTCACCTGTTATCCAAACGACTAGAAACCCATCGAAGATTAAAACAACTAACAACAACATACTTGAGTAGAATTGAACCGGGTGAGAGCCAATTAAAAATCGCTTCTAATTTCGGGTCACGAGGAACAAGGATTCTGGCCCTGTTTCACGAGAAACATTATACCGACTGAATGCAGGTTCATTTTCGTACCCAAAGCCTTCTCAGCTTTCTAACGAAAATGATTGGATTGTTTGGTGAGAAGAGTCTGGGTACTAGAATGCCCATGGATTAATCTCGCAAGAAGTGACGCAATGAAGTAATTGTAAATCGTCAGTATATTTAAAATTTCTTTACCACGCATAAGATAACGCAATAAAGTTGTCTCTCTTTAAATGGATTACTATACCACGTTATGAGATCACTGAAAAATATAGCCATTAGACTCATTACCATTATCAGTATGGATTGAACACGTGATCCTCCCTGATTGAACACGTGATCCTCCCTGATTGAATACTATACAACTGATACGTGGGTGATGGGCGTTTTATTGCGTCGCCTATTTATGTCGCTTGTTGATTCTCTCCTGTTCTTCGATGATTTCTCCGGTTTTCCTCACTCTGCAAAACCTACTTGGTGGTCAACTCTAAATTTCAGTTTCATCACATGGAGAAAGGCCACAGCTTTGTGGATGTAACGGTGTCGCAAACAGAAACGAAATTTTAGCCATCAGCCGGGAACACACTGCTTCGATTCTTTTCCTAGTATGAAATGCCGGAAGTGATGTGTCTTACATGAAGGAATGAAAACAGGTTTCGTCTTGTATAGTTGCTTTATCAATTTACTGGTCAGTCTAAATTCTATCCCAAAACTGCAATCTTATAAATGTAATTCTCGTTCTGGGTATCTCGTATGTGTAAATACCGAGTAGCTCGTATTCCTTGGTTTTCTATACTTTAATATCCTGTTCTCCCTAGGCTGCCGAGTCCTGACCCGAACAAGGTTATATGATTGGACACAGTTAATTGAAGTAATTAACGACTTGACTGCACCTCAAAGGTGACCGGATATATATATTGGTTTTGATAGCTGCTTTAGCTGTTGGACTTCTTTCCAGGTTATTCTCCTCACGCGATAATTAAACCTATAATTACGGCGTAAACACGATAAAGTCGAATCATATGATCCCTTAAGAATCAACCACACCCTAAATCCATTGTTTGGTGTAGGTTCTTAAATTCTTCGGAAAACCCAGATTCTTGAAGCCGGCGGCGGAATTGATATCAACAGTTTTTTTCAATAATTGATATCAATAATTTAGTATTTCATGTTTTGCATCGATGGAATTTAGGGCTTAATAGTTGACATTTTAAACCAGTGCGGCTCCTAGCGTTTGAACGTTTATGTCAAATGACTTCTACTAACGTGGTTGTACATCAGAACGATGCGCCAGGCTCATTTCATCTGCATTAGGGACGGACCATTAGATTTTTGAGGGGGGTGGGGCTGGACAATTTATTTTGTTCAGGAAATTTTTTTGGACATAATTTTGAATTTTTTTCTGGCACTTTTTTTATGAACGAAAATGACACAATTAACCATTGCATGATACACATTCGATATTTAACGTGTTAAAAGCCTCTGTCAGTGCAAACATTTATGAACATTTCACAAGTTATCACTGGATACCCACTATGTATACACACAAGTGAATTAACAAGCGCGTTCGGTACTTTCATTAGTTTACTAGCTAAAAAATTACATTACATCTTATAGTGGTTCTTATAGTTAACAAACTGTCAAAAATCATACCAGATCTCATACATTCAGTAAACGACAGTGCCTAATCAGTGCCTGTATGTCTTAAATCGATTGCTACTTACAGGCCAATAATGTTAATCCACTCTACATCTAAAATACTGTTAAAAGTTTTTTCTGTTCCTTTATTTCATCTTGATCTCTATATTTCTGGATCAAGTGTTCAATGAACTGACTGATAACTTATGATGTACAAACTGACGCAAGAGGCCAGTAATCTAAAGCTAGGTGATACTAGGTGATACACAACAATCTTAAGATTAGACAGACATTACTGTGCTACTCTATTATGCGCCATGTGATCAATACACTGATGCAAACAGTAGATAATCAAGCACATAGCATGTCTTACTGCTAATGCAATGAATAACAGCATGCATGCATTTACGATCGAAACGTCAATAAGGTAATTGAATAATGATTATTTACCAGCAATAGRGCTAGGACCCTGTTTTCGTACTCAATGACACACAAATTAACGTAATTCCTATGTTCGTTCGCTTTTAAGCTTTAACTAATAAAAATCAGATTCATTACGAAATATCGCTCACACCGCGGTTCTGAGAAAGAGATAGTTGAAAAGCTAACTACATGAATTACTTAAAATATATACACGACTATCTACATGGACACCTTCTGGCAGTGGCCATTAGACTGAAATGATTGCCTTTCTGAATATAACATGCGCTGATGAAGCAATTGCATGGATAGAATAGTGATGGCTTAGAATAGCTAGCTCAGACTTTTTATGTGCGTAAATTAGATAATGCGCTAACTGTCAACACAGTGAGTCATAGCTACAGGTTGTACTCATTCAATTCAGAATGCTGAATGCACAGTCCTACATTGACTGTTAGTCAGTGGCAAAAACCTGTACTACCGGTCAATATGATCAAGTGTATGTATGGACAAACYAATGACACAGGTAAGAATGTAACGAGTATTCAACACACCTATTAATAAAACAGCCGGCTAAATAATGCCAGTCACGGACAGCTTTAGCTAGCTTTGTTTGTCAGGATTATTCAAAGTAAGAACACTATATTACTAGTCAGCAAAACCTCTTGTGATCATGCTTCTGTTTCAGGTGCTTCATTAGCTTCAACATATTCTACTTGGTTATCTTCTGGTGTGGTTGCCTTCACCTCTGTTGTTACTAGCTCAGTCGTCGAGTCCACCATACCGACATCTTGGTTATCTTGTACATCGGCTACATTACTGTAGATCTCCTTACCAGCTGACGGGTCAGCTGGCACTACTATGCTGTGTTCCATAGACATCTGTTGCTGACTGGCTGAAACTAAAGCCTCTACGGCTGCCTGTAAAGCCGTGGCTTCATGGGATTCAGCACCAGGGGGTAAGCTAAGCTCAATAGTAGTCATCTCCACATCCTCTTGTCCTTGTACTCTAACTGCTTCTGATGGATCAGTAATCAGAGTACTAGCATCAACCGTTGATGAAGCCACTTCGGTCACATTCATTGACTCAACTTGATCATCATCACTATCGATGGGAACACCGCTAGCTGCTGCTGACTCAGCAATCACGTCCACACTGTTGTACTCAGTCTCCCCGGTCTCATCAGTCTGGCTTCCTTGATCAACACCCGTGTGTTTGCGTTTCATATGCTTGGAAAGAGAGGACTTCTCTTTGAATTGCCTGGCACAGACTTCACATTGGAAAGGTTTCTCGTCGGTGTGGGTCAGCTGATGCCTTCTAAGGTTATACGGGCTGGCAAAATCCTTGCTGCACTGGTCACACACATGTAACGTCACTTCCTTAGCTTTTACTTTGGCTTCTTTTCTCTCGCATGTCAGCACATGTTTTCTTAGATCACCCTTGGTAGGGAAGTTCTCCTCACAGAAGCGGCACTGCGCAATGGGTCGATCCTTGTTCATTCTGTTTCCACAGACTTTGCGTACGTGTTTGCGAAGATGGGAGAGTCGACCAAATGTGTTCCCACATTCATCACACTTGAAGGGTCTGAGATGGTCATGGCGGGTTCGTATGTGCATAGTCAGGGTGGAATCATGGCGGAATGCAACATTACATCTGCAATAAAAACCAAAACTGATTATGATAATATTATACACAAATAGAATTACAAGTAATTCCATCTAATCGATATTTGTCCCCCCCCCCCCCGACAGAATAACATGAAAACGTTATGCTTTGCGAAATTTTGTAAAAGTAATGTTATGTTTGTAATGCGCATGTGAGCCTCTCCCAATGGAACGTGAGCAATTGAAATAATAAATTATTATTATCATTATCATCATCATCGTCATACGGCATATATGGCACTTACCTGCTGCAGACGTATGGCTTCTCTCCTGTATGGATACGCATGTGCACGTTGAGCTGGTGAAGACGGCGGAATAAACGACCACAATCATCACACTTGAACTTCTTCACATCTGAAGAAATTATGGACAGTTAATCATGGAGCACAATATATAGAAATAGTTGTCATTTCAATAACATACTGCTTAAATTTGGGGTTAAACAATTATATTTTGTATTAAGTATACACCTAATAGCAAGGACGCTGTCATATAATGATGAACAATAATAAATTACTTAGAAATTATTATTTTAATTTGGATTCGAAAGCCCCCTAGATAGTTGAAAATTACTGTTTTAGTATATACCAACAAAGCAATGTCAAAAATGTCTATTCCTTCAAAACAGTAAAAAATTATACCACTTTGGTTTAAAAAAACATTAATTCCTATTGCTATTTTCATATGACAACGTTCCTGCGATTAGGCGTATATATGTATTTATTTTTCAGAATTATTTCTTAAAGCAGCACTGACCCTTGACATGATAGATCACTTTCAATGTAACAAACAATATTATTGAGACGGCAGGTGGGACGAAGTAATTACACTTAATACTTGGTCTGTTGCAAATATTGAACTTTTTCAGTGGATCTTTCCCATGAGGTGGCCACATTTGCTCTTGCTAGCCTATCTTTCTATTTTCATGATATTAAAAACCTTTGTTGGTTCATGCCCAGAAATTATTCTTTTCCTCTGTTCAACATGGCAGATTCATGAAGCCTATAAACCTAAGGCCCTGGCTAAACAAGGAAACATGTTTCCCTAAATGTTTCCTAATATAAGGTGACAAAACTGTCAGGAAACAATGTTTCCATGCGTCTTGGAAACATGAAATGTTTCTGCCGCACAGCAAAAACATGTTTTGTGTCTTGGAAGCAAAATTTGTTGCACGCAGCAATGTTTTGCATGTGGCTAAACTGGAAACACGCAGTGGTAAACATGTTTCCTTGTTTAGCCAGGGCCTAATGCTAACAAACAACATCAACCACAATTTTATTAAACCCTGAAACAATCTCTTTGATGATCTATGAAAGAATATGATAACTCATAATGACTATTAAGTGATGAAAGCACAAAAATGATTCAAAAGACAAGCTACTGCTATGCCACACTAAAGAACACTTGCACTGCCAAAGGCCAGTGCTGGAATGCCTGTAGATAATGAGCTTATTCTGTACTTACTGGTGTGGATCTGCAAGTGTTTTTTCAAGTCTGATGGGTACTTGAAAGACTTGTTACACTCCTCACAGACACGAGGACCATCACTGAGCTTCCTCTTGCCTCCTGTTAACCTAGATGGAGTAGATTCTGGAAAGAAAGAAACAATCAATCAGTTGTCATCTACACTGAATGCCAATGTGGCTGCCATATCAATATTTTAGTTAATATGTACATTAAAATTATAGAAACTTGAGAGATAAACTATTATTTAATTATGTAAAAAAAAAAAAAAAAAAACCCACCAAGATGAGGCTAGCCAGTTAGCCCACTGAATATGCACAAATTCTGTAATTTTGATTCCAAAAAACTTAATTGGAATTTTGTGTATAGCCATCAAACTTTTTAAAAAGATCCATTTTTTGCTAGTACTTTCTGACATGCTTCTTTTTCAAAATCTTTTTTTTTTTTTGCTAACAATCAATGGTAGCCATATTCACATGCTGTCAATCAAGTTTCGTTTCCAGAATAACAAACTATATTATCATTCAAATTTTTTTTCCATTACTTTGATTGACCAAGATACACTAACTGTGAAATATTGAATTGCCTACAAATAATGATCTACTCATGCATAACAAAGCCATTTTGCTGCAAATTATAAATCTGCTCAAGTGCAGTAACATTGCATTTGTCAACATGGCTCTCTTCCCTGTGACTTGGTTGTTTGATAGACAGCAAAAACAACCAAAGCACAAAAAGAAAACAGAAAAAGATAATTTAAAACATAAAATAATTATTGCTGAACTTGTTTATCGCAAATTTATATTCAATTTTTGTCTACTGTCCAAAATAAAATTGGTTAAAATCAATCATGTGCTTTTTTCTTTGTCTAAGTGATAACACATAAAAATTGTGTTATTGACAATAACAAAATAAAAATTCCATAAATGTGATTGGTTGGTCTTGGCTAGCCTGTGTGCAGCTGAAAGTAACTGTGGGTGAAGTCTGTCTGCTAACCAGGGACAGTTTTTTTGTTCTGTGACCCTAGCAGTGTACCCAGATTTCACTACGCATTTTTATTGGCTCTATCTTGTGAGTTTGCTCATTGGCCGTGATTAACCAGAGTTTAAGTCAGGCTGCATGAAAACTGCATAATGTAGCTGTCATGACAAGAGCATACCTTCATCTCCACTTCCACTGTGGTGTTGTACTCTCATGCTCATCTCTTCGCTTGACATACCCATGCTGGAATCGGGATCAACATCTCCAATACCTGATGCTTTGAAATTTAAAAAAAAATCTTATAAGTTTTTTGGTAGCTCATCCATTCTAATTTGCTTCTTCATTGGTACTGTCAATGATGATGTTTTTAAATTGAGTTTAGTATGGCTTAAAATTGCCCCTTTTTTATGCATAATAATAGTTTTTATCTGTTTATCTGTTTTTGTGAAAGGTGATGGGATTAACAAGTGTTTTTATTATGGTTGCATTGTCTTCAATAATGTATTTATAATGAATGAAAACATTTTGACCTGACCTTTGAGTCAGTTGTAGCCAACAAAAGTGATGGTATTTAGTAATCTTAAAAGATATCTATATCACCAAATTAATCTACAAAAACATTTCAGTAGAAAATAAAAAAGGAATTCTGTTTTTTTCCGGATTGTGTTGGCACTCTTGGGTGATTTAAGAGACTGGCACAATTTAAAACAAATAAAAATGGTTCGCAGTTAGTAGGCACCATCCTAATAGAACTTCATTTGGCTATTTATTGTTGTCTCTGCTTTTCACTGTAGTGTCATTGGAATTATACTCAGGTAGATTCAGATAGCCAATGAAAAAAATGTTTAAATATTTCGTAAAAGCATTTAAACATATAAATATTTAAAAGGAAAACTGTCCTCCCTATGAAGGTTGTTAGACACTTACCAGCAGAACTACCATCTGTATTTGCTGACACCTCAACAGTAACAGGCTCTTGACTGTCTCCTCCTTCCATACCATGTATACCAGTGGCCAACACCTGCAGAGTTTCTGAACCACTCATACCATTTTCTGGCATGTTGGATACCAGTACTGGCCTCACAATAGGAATTCCATTTTGATTGACAATTAAATATGAACCAGTGCTAGAGGATGGATCTGTAATGATAGCAGCAGGTACCGTTCCCGAGGTTGTAGGGATACCAGAGACAACATCTTGAAGGATGGACTGCAAGGAAACTGAGGTGCTTCCTTCGGCAACCGAGGTTGTAAGGCTATTGAGAAGCACACTAGATGGTTGTGAGAAAGGCAACTGATTTCCTTGCTCAGTGATGGCTTGTGATACTTGAAGTGTTTGGGTTTGTTGTGATATATCAGCAGTTGTAGTAGGCTGCCCTTCATGTTGTGATGTCTGCCCCATCTCCATGGCTAAGAAGATTGGCTGAAGATTAGCATATGTACTCTCTTGCTGTCCATCTGGTAGATGTGATTCTGATGAGGCTACCTCCTGGGTTACTTCTGCTGTGGAAGTAGATACAGCAGCCTGTTCAGCTCCCTGACTGGCTTCCTCAGGTGTATACTCCTGGCTGGTTTCTTCTGTAGTATCAGCAGTATCATCTTGTGTGGTTTGTTGTTGCTCAATATTTGTCTGTTCATTCTCTGGTTCTTTTGCAGAACTTTTATCTGACTTTTCTTTTTCAGCTTCTTGTTCTTCTTGTGGTGGATTAGTTTCTCCTAAGAATAAATCAAACCACTATATAAATATTGAATTCTTAGGAAGTTTTCACAGCAAAAGCATTGTTACAAGGTGGTAAAACTGTAATAAATACTAAATACCATACAGTAAACCTTTGAAAATGAGACCTGGGATTACATTTGGTCATTGCAATTTTTGGCAAGGCTTATTTTTAGGATGGGCTTACAGTAAACGCCCGTTTATAATGAACACTTTTTTTTTAAAAAATAGCTCAAATTTCGAGAAGCGTGTTATACAGGTTTGTCAATCAGTGCTGAATTTGAGGGAACATCTTTGTTAAAAAATGTTTTTTAAATAAGCACCATTTGTAGCAGTAATTTTATAAGTGCTTTTGAAAGCAAAAGTTTAGCATAAATTAAAAAGACATTATGTAGGGAGTTTCAGAAAACAAACTCTTTTAAGGTGGCTAACTACTTTTCAACATTCCATTCAAGTCCAAGATATGTGTGTGCTCAAAAACCGCTGAATAATCTACAGGTTAAAAAAGTTTAAATTTTCTGTATATTTTTTACCAAAGTAGTCATTATTATTATTTTCTTATTTACACAAATGCCTGGCTAATCCCCCCACTATTTCTAACGCCTGCTGCGTAGGGAATAAATATACAATACACAGCCAAATGAAAGCCATTTCTAAGGAATGTGCATGGCCTACTTGGTGATTAATTCTTCATATGAATTCTCAGTGTATTTTTCATCGCATCTCTCTGCCTACGAAGTACAAAGCCTGCGTGCCTTTGAAGCCTGCGTGCATACGCATGCTACAAAGCCTTCCCCAATCCTAACCCTAATGCTAACCCCAAGGTACTCGATTGTTTATTCCTACAAAGCCCAGTTCCCCAATCCTAAGCCTTAACCTAACCCCAAGGTACTCGATTGCTTTTTCCTACTCCTATTCTCACTCTGTAGGCACGTAGGCAGCCCACTATAATACTTCTCCTAACAGGGTATTCTATAGTTGTACCCTGGGTAGTGTGGAGGCATGGGTTTCCACTGACTAGTGCATAAACTGAATAAAAATTGGAGGGATAATTCAAATTCTGGATATTCTAGAAAATACAGTTTCAAATATTTTTCTAAATTATGACCTGTTACTAAAATAGTGGGGAAAATTCCTAATCTCTTACTGTGATTTTCATCATATTTGCCTTTCACATTTATGACTGGCAGCAGCGAAAAACCAAATTTCAGCGTGCAACTCGGAGACAAAGAGTTCGCATCCTCATGAAAATCGCAGTAATATAAACTTCCGAGGTCCTACGAGTTATTTCATTCAAAATGGCGCCAACGCCTTATTTTCATGAATTATATTAAAACGCCAAACGTGCTTCATCCCTTTGAAGTTTATTCTTCAAAATATAAGGGCTAAAATGTTTAAAAAACGCTGGAAAAAGTTTTAAACAGTGGTGGAGGCAGTATAAAACACTGTATTAGCATTCCAATGATAACAAAATGGCAAAACAGTGACCGTTTGAGCAAGAGCATCAAAGACCAACCAAGTGAAAATGGGCGCCAAGTTCCGCCATTTTATAAGTCAACCTAAACCAAAGTTCTGTTTCTGGGGAAAAACTCGACTATAAAACACATTAAAAAGTAGACAACCAAAAAAGAGAGTTAGAAATCACATAAAGGTAAGATACGAGGCGTTTTAGGATGGAAATTTAGCGAAAAAAAGAGGTCTGGGGCCAGACTGGGTTCGACGCCAAACGGCTCGTTCCTTCAACAAGAACCTGGGGAAGACAAACTACTTGTAGCGAAAGACTGGGTACCGGATAATCTTGATCATCAACACATCATACACAACTTTACCTACTTGTTTTCACCCACAGATCTTTAGTTCTTAAACTATAAAGTTATGCTAGAGGTTACACTAGGTTTGGACTCATTGCTGACGCACAGGGACGACAAGAAAAACGCCATCTTGTCGTTGGAATCGACTTGTATTTTGAAGTCGTGATTCAAGTTTACTTAGCACTTAGTAAAGCTAAAAATGCGTCTTCTTTGACTCACCTTCCTTGTTTGCTAACGTCGATTCTGCTATTGCTGCAAACGAAGCAAGGTCTCCGCTGTCTACTTGTTCAAACGACATGCCTTCTTCCTCGAGTCGAAAGATCTGAAAATCAAGCAGGAAGCGAGTATCTGAAGGCGATTTCTCATAACATTACCCTATAAAAACCCTTCAAACCTTACTCTATTCTTTGATATTTTTACTCAGATACACAACTATACATAAGATTTAAAATTAATCTACCTCAGATTGGATTTTGTTTTGAGAAAGTACTTTTAAAGAGTACTTTGAACTCTATCAAAGCGTCTAAAAATTGAATTTCCACATAACACACACGAGGCAGAAGCCCGCCATCACATTGGTCACGTGAACAGATCATGTATCATGATTGGCTGGCGTCGGTCGCCTGTAGGTCGGCATTTGCATTTCGAAGCTAAGTCAAAGATTAAAATATTTAAAAAAATTAAAACTTTTTCTGTAAGATTCGGGTCTGTTTAAAGACCGTAGACATGCAAACGTTTTATCGTTCAAACCTTTGTTTGCAGTATACTACAGTATACTATTCTTGCAGTGTACTATTCTTGCCTGGTGCGTGCTATGATATTTTGAGTGACAGGAACATACATTGACTCCACATGTAGGAGTTGCGCATACTTTAAAATATGGTTTGCGTGATCCTGATGGCACTTATTTGGTTTCTTGTCAATAAGAAATTGACAAATGAAAGAATCGCAAACGAGGGATCGAGTCTCTGCTAGCAGGGAAACCCTCTAAAAGCAGTGAGTAAAGTGAATCTTATTTCCATTGGATTAGCTGTAGGATAATTTTATACCAGTATGCATTTTGAAAGTGTGACAAAATACTCAAAGAAAGTGTTACAATGATAACTCAAAATTCATTTATTGACATGTCTAAATGCAAATTAAAAAACAAGAAGAAGAAGAAGAAGAAGAAGAAGAAGAAGAAGAAGAAGAAAAAGAAAAAGAAGAAAAAAGAACGCTAAAGAAAAAGAAATAAACTAATATTGTCATGCTATATTTAAAGGTAGATCAAATTGGATGTTGGATGATTATATATATTTTATTGAGGTAATCCGCAGAAATCCTAACTTATATGGCATATCCAAGCCTTGAGAAAATCTTCTTTTTCTAGTAAGCCCTGTAGGGGTTATAGTGGTTTTCAAATTGTAACAGCAGTATTCATGCACAGGGGCAGATCCAGAATTTTGTTCAGGGAGGGGTGCTGCACACAGGGAGGGGTGCACCTCTTACAAAGAGAAAAAACAGTATTGGTTTTCTTCGAAGTAGGGGCACAAAGTCAAATCAGGGAGGGGTGTACACCCCCTGCAACCCTCCCCTGGATCTACCCCTAATGCACTGTAACCGAGTCCATATCAAGTAGGAGACTGGTCATTATTTAGAGGGAGGGGGACTGGAGTAACAGGGGTATGCCCTATGCTTGATTTTTCCCGACTTCCCCACTTTCACGAGGAACAATTTACATTAACCCCCTTTTTTCCCTGCATAAAAATGGTGAACCACCCCTATATCTTCTTTCATACTATTATGTGAATACATTTGTTATAATATATATAATTTTTATTTTGTCACCAATTTCAAAGAAATCAGGCAAATATGTGCCAGAAACATGAAAACGAGGCTGGTTGGGGCTCAGTACTATGGTTACTGGATCTTGGTTAACATTAATATTCTTTAATGATAATATAAAATAATTTTTTTCAAGCTGATATATAATATGTTGCATTGTAGAAAGATAAGAATGAGTATTTGAGTACTACTTATGGCAAATACAGGAATGTAGTAGGAATTAATAGAAAATTGTTACCAGCAAAATGCAAATCCCTTTCATGTGATTCTCAATATTCTTTCAACTTGGTAGTTGCAAGCTGCATGCTGAAATTTGGTCTTTTGCTGTCGCCAATCAAAAATAATCAGTCATTCCTTGTATATTTTTGACAGTAAAAGTAAAAATCTAAATTCACACCAGCTGTTGAAATAGTACGAGTTCCCAGAATATCAAGAATCATTGATTGCCATAGAAAATTGTTCTAGTTTGTACATATATTAGTCATTCCAAGGTTGAGGGGAAGATTGGGTAAAGTTGGTACTGTAGTACATTTTGGGGCTGTTTTAGGGAGATTTCGTCCCCTAAATCAGTGCCAAAATACACAGCAATGCATGCTTAATCCAATTTCCCCCACAATCTCATAATAGCTAATATGCTTTTGTATGCTTAAACTACCTAATGAAAGTTAGTGTAAGTAGGTCTGTCTGATCTGCATTTGTTGAGTTGGCAACAAATTCCTTGCATATAAGATACAGGATTTCATGCAGCATTCAGTAGCTAGTAAAAGACTACACAAACTATATAAATTCTGTTAATTTAGGAATATGATATGGAATAGGAAGGAATATGATCAGCTAGGAATTTTGTAGATTTTAATATTATTTGAGCTAATCAATAAAAAGAGCAACTTATAACCAAACTCTCTCATGTATGCATGCATGGCATTGGAAGAGAACAACAAATAAAAAAAACTAAATGCAATGTGTGCATTCATGGATTGAATATTTAATCTAAAACTACACACAGGACTTACAGAGTCAAAGGCAAATGTTTTACCGAATATTGCTATGCCACCCAAGTGATCAAAATAGAAAGGCCCTGTTAGGGGTAAAACATTTAACTAGCTACATACATGGCCTTGAAAATCTGACAACAGAGCCACACATGACGGACTGCTTTAATGAATCATCCACAGCAAGGCCTTGTTATGGGTAAATACCAACATGCAATACAACATTTCAAAACTGTGACAAAGGCAGTTTTGAAATTCAGAGGAATGACATAGTACCCTTCCTAATAGGGCCTTAATATATATAATTTGAAATAATGCTTTCTCAATTTGATAATGTTAAATTTCATAAAATTTTGAATAATTCATATATTAATAATAATAAATGCATGCATAAGACTGATAGTTATCTGATTATAATGACCAATTATAATTATTTGACATGAATTCATTAAATAATCAAAAAGGTTACTTAGGAGCATAAATAATTCAAATTAATGTTGATGATTAATCAACCTTTTCAAATTTAGAAAGAATTTTCAGCATCACATTCCCAGCAAGACATACACCTTTTCCAACAAGATAGATTAGAGCTGGAATGTATAAACAGGCAATCATCCTATAGTATGGGCCACTGAATGGATCACTAACAGCTGGACAAACTGTGCTGTTTAAATTGACTTGACTCAGCTGCAAATCAAAAAAAAATTTATTTTGCATAAATATTAATAATATTTGTTTAGATTTTCTTTCCGATGAGATGTTATGAAGTTATCAGCTTGTCCACCATTGGAAGGCTGTCTGTTGATTGCCAGGGCCCGGTTGTACAAAGCCTGGATAGCACTATCCAGAGAATAAATCCTTATCCAGAGGATAAGTCGATGCTGTTATCCAATAAATTTATCCACTGGATAAGATTTATCTGTTGGATAGCGCTATCCAGGCTTCGTACAACCAGGATGAAGTAATGCTAGTAATGGTGAGAAATTGACTGACTACATTCAGTAGGGCATCTGGCATTGACTAATATTGCAATTTAACGGCAAAATAGGCAAGATAAGTAAGACTTCAGCTCACAATCACCATCAACATTTCAACAAAACTGCTGCTAGCCTTAAAATTAGTGTGAATAGTTCCCCATTCCCAACCTCTTAAATGAAAAACTCTACTCTGCTCCCTGATGTACATCCCACCTTCTACAACACCAATGCTAGTAGAACTTTAAACAATACTGGTGGTAAATTTAAAGTGGAACAGTACTGTATGTGACACTGTGTATGATAAGAAGAAATGGGACACTGGATTATTTAAATATTGTAAATTGTACTCACCATTCCAAGTGGTTGTAAAACAAGAAACATGTAAAAAGCATAAAGACAGTAAGTTAGTGTTGCCCAGCTGAAGTCCCAAAAGTCTTCCAGAACATAAGGGCCTATGTAAAATAATAACGAAATTTGATGAGTTCCAATGAATAATGATTTCATAGGCCAAAGCAGTGGTGAATAGATTAACTAAAGGTGCCTGCCTACTATTGAAAAAATTTTGAATCACGATTTTATATACAAAATTTAATGCTGATTTCAAATCTAAGAAGGGATTTCTTCGACAGTCATTTTTGAAATATTCAAGATTAAGCACGAGCGTACCAATAATTTTTTAGTAAAAAAGTAGCTGAGAAAAACCTATTGGTTAACTCAGGAAACCTAAATCATACCATTAATATTAAAGAATATAACCCCCAAATCAACGTTGGTAGGTTGCTAGGGCAACCAAACACCATTAACCTATTAATATTCTGCTGACAACCTGCCATCACTCTATCAGTATCTACCTGAAAAACACCAACAACTTACCAACAACTTGACTACAGTACAGGCCAGAAGTACACAGTGTCAGTCTACCCACCATCAAGCTACCATTAACTGGCCTATACTCTAGTGACAGCCTACCACCAACCTGCCACTATTTTATTTACCAACAAATTACTGTCAAGATAACACCAACCTACCGACATCCTACTGGTAACCTACGAACCACCACCAACTGACAACCTACCAACATTCTAAGCGTAACTTAGCAACGCTGTCATGATTTTGACAGCCGCTCTTGTCAAACAACGTTTGGCGCCAGGGTGTGTTACATTTGCTCATGCGCACTACAAAAAAAAACCGGTTTTAAAACTGGTTTTGTTCGTCCACGATCCTGGACGGCGGTGTCGGCAGAGTCTCCTTCCTCCCCGCCTGAAAGAAGGGAGAGAAAGAGAAGAGAGACTCTACTAGCAGGGAAGAGATCCCCATCTTAAATAAAGTGTTTGACAGGAGTGACACGCATGGATTTTCTCTTTCAGTGAATACTACGAGGGTGTAGCCAGGGAGGCCAGGGCCCCCCTTTTCACAGCAAGAAAATAGTGGCTTTTTAGATTTTATATGATTATTTAAATTTTATTCAACCTTCGCATGATATTAGGAAGAAGGGTACAACAATGAGGATGAGTAGATGTTGTATCCAATAGACTTCAACTTCACAAGGCAACTTAAAAAGAAAAAATAGCATTTTTAATAACATTAAATATTACTTGATTGTAAAAATAACTTGTAACTTTTTCTAAAAATTTGCTTGCATGTTACGTGCCCAAGCATTTGATATGTGTACTATTTGCTATATCCTAAATCCCAAATTCAAAGCCAAACCTTACCTTATGGGTGCATCATGCATTATGCTCTGATTCTCTCTAAATATTGCCCCACCCCCTCTCCCCAATGAAATTACCCCCACACCTCCAAGTTACTGTTGATTTGTATTTCCCTATATACCCCAAATTCAAGCCTGGACCTCAATTGATTTATAATAGAGGACTTGCACTAAAAGGTCATGTGACCCCATCGCCCTTAAAATGAGCAAATGACACAAAATGAACTCCAGAAATGAAAAGAGCACCTCAACTTTAGCAAGACGGCAAGTTTCAGCTCAAAATGTTGACTATTGGATAAATGACATTAAGTTTTGAATCAAATATTTTACAAGGACTTCTATGGGAAAAATGTTGGCTGGTAAGCTTTTGCCGTCCAGCGCATTTTCCCATACAAATCCTTACAAAACATTTAATTTTTATATTCAATGCCATTTCTCCTGTTTCGCTTATAATGAGCTGAAACTCCGCCTTCCTACTAATGTCGAGATGCTCTTTTCATTTCTGTTTTTTTATTCTGACAAAACTGCTCGTTTTAAGGGAGTTAGGGTCATGTGACCTGTTAGTGCAAGTCATCTATTACTTGCAAAACCATTGCATTCAAGAATTGGCTTTGTTTTCCCCTTAATAAACTCACTCCATACCACAATGCACGTTTGAAATACATGCATATCTATTAAACTCTTTCCCATAACTCCTTTCTTATAGTAATAATTTTGATGTGAGACCTTAATTTAATATACTTCATAAACGTTTGATCAGAAGGCTGACTCGTCCCCAGTCATCTCTCTAATACGCCAGCTCAGCAGTGCACAAAGGCCTTCTTTCTTCCCTTCTTTTGACTCTTTGTGCATGGCTGCAGTATAGAGAGACAACTGGGGATCAGTCAGATAAGAAGGACCCTTTTAGTTATATGTTGCTGTCGACATTCATCAATGCTTTTCCCTCTCACTAAATATACCTCCTTTCCCAGAAAATATAACCTGCTTCTGGCAAAAAAATAATTAATGTTTTGGGGGGTAAATCATTAATATGAAACCAAATATGTTTAAACTTACAGTTCTAGTATTCACAACTGGAAAAACGACAGCCAGTAAAGCTCCAAAGATAATGTAAATTTGTATTCTGATAAAAATAAGATAAAATAATAATAAATAATTGATTGCTTCAGCTGCTGTGGATTGAACAGAAGCTTGATATTCAAACTGAAACATTAGTGAATGGTTTGCAACCTTGAACCAACCACAAGACACTGAATAGAAAAACCACAGACATTTACTATACAAGGTGAATGCCTTTAATCTTTGTATAAATAATTATATAATTATCATAATAAATGAAATAATTGTTTTTGTTTTTCATAGACTATTTAGGTATAATAGTTAATTTTCTAAACATTACCTGAAGACACTATAAACCACTTTGCTTGGTGGAGCAATTAATAAATAAATCTGTAAAAATAAATGAAAATAAGAATTGCTTTTTAATTCAGCTGAATAGAAGTTATGTAAGATAAAAATGCATATGCAATCTTGTCTTCAAAAATTAAATTGGGGTGTTTTTCTAGGCTTGTTCTAATTCCTTTCAGTCTAGTTTCCCACACACACTGCACAAATACAATTCTTATTTAGGCTGAGTATCAAGATTCTCCTATACATTGCTAAGACCTTGAAAGGGGAGGTTTATTTTTCTATCAAGATCTTAGTTTATGCAATATCTTGAAAACATTTTTCTGTATTCTTGGATCATATTGCATTTTTGTGTATGGGGGAAAGGGGGAGGGGGGTTTCATTTGATCTATCCAACCTCCCCTAATAATGGGCCTGTCTCTGAATTGTCATCTCAGAATTACCTTGCAAAAAGAGAATTGTGATACAAAACCTATGTATTATCATTGTTTACAGGTTTCCCAACACCCTAGCTGCCAATATTAATCCCGTGTTTGTGGCTCAAAATCACAATGATTTATATGATTAAGTATATTTACATTCCTGTTCCATAAAGTAATTGCCATGGAGGCACATATGAAAAATATATATTAGTAGTTAATAAGATATCTCACATTCCAATATCATTCCCAATTCTTTTTCGAGAGATAGATGTAGTACAGGTTTAATTTACTTAAAACACTCATTAATAATTCATAAGCTTATGGTCCAATTGGAGCCACCATACACGTCACGTGCATGAACCTTTATGCCTGATAAAGTCCTCTTCATTAGTATTCAAGTGATTTTATATAAAGACACATGTGTCTTTATATAAAGACCACTCGAATACTATGAGGATGACTTCATCAGGGATGAAGTATGCATCCAAGTTTAGATGAATACATAGAGCTTCATCAAGGTCATAGTCAACCCTAAAGATCTTTGACTAACGTGCCTGTCTTTGCCTTGGCACGCAATATCCAACGTGTGGGAGCTTCTATTGAATCTGGTTGCGCATGCCCGTGATGTCAAATCTCTATCGAAGTATAAAAATCCATGTTCGTGACGTGTATGGTGGCTCCAGTTGAACCAAAATCTTATAAATTGTTCATGAGTGTTTTAAGCAGTTCAAAAAACTCGTAGACTCGTAGATACCTGATAAAACACTCCTACTCATTTTTTAAACACTACTTAATGTATAAATAGGAATATCAAATGGAAATAATGATATAATAATAATGATATATATTTACATAGCGCTATTTTTACCATATGAATATGTTCAAAGGCGCTTCATAGAATGAGAGGTGGTTAGGCACTGAGGGTGGTCAATGCCAGGATTTCTTTTTACGTCCTCAGTGGTTCTTTTATGTCCCTCCGATATTGGTTAGTAATGATGAGTGTGGAGAGATGGGACGGCCATTTAAATTGGTCATCCAAGCCACTTGAAAACTTGGTCTAACTATTTGCAAATGTATTTACTGAGGCAGCACCTTCTCGGTTATTTTAAGACCCTGAGTGCTGAACTACAACCTCCCACACAACAGACCGGCGCTCTTACCAACTGAGCTAACCAGGACGTGGCATTGAAAAGAGACATGATGATAACTAACACATTTCCTGGTTAACTTCTGGTAAATTCATAATCTTTTTCTGTGCTTGTAGAAAAAAAGCTTACTTCTAAGCTGTAAAGGAGATATTAAAGCCATGCCAGGTTTTGCCACCAAATTTATTGAATCATTGAATAACACATGCTCAGGCTGTTTCAGCATTCTCTTGTAAAAACACTGGGAAATTTATAACATTGGTTGTCACAAATAGACCTAGCTTCAACCTAGTTTCTCTCTTTCCTGCCAAAAAGATCCTATTATGACATGACAGGACTGGTCCCGCATCATGTCCAAACTCAACATCTTGTTCACATTCCACTGAAGTTTAGATTTCTTTCATAATTCCAGCTAAACTACTCGTTCTCTAGAATTATACATCTACGGACGGCCGTGTAATAAAACACGGTGTGTTCTGTGTATTCCTCTATCTTTTTGGTACGAAAATTGATCAATTAGACCTTGAATTCGAGGCAATATAGTAAAGTTTACTTATTTATGATTCATATGTAATCGACTTCATTCAAGTCTAGTGCAAATAAAAATAAGAATCACTTTGTATTGATATCTTGATATATAAATTTAGAATTTTATTGCCGAATAGGATCCTAAAATAAAAGCTCAATTAAAAGTACGAGGAAATAAAAGGGAAATATTGTGAACTAGCTCACTCAACTAAAAGCCAAGAAGAATATGCTAATCACATCCCGAAAACTTCCATTTCAACACAATCATTTATCTAAGCTTAAATTTAAAATAACTTTTTTTTAAAGCGAACGAATATCATTCATTGCTAGATTACAGTGACAGTTGAGAAATGTCAGATGAATGCCTTGCTTACCTGTAAGCCCGATAAAACGTGGCAAGGATTGAGTAAATATATCACTTGCTTCGTGACCACTTTGAACCCAACTTCGATTCCAAACGTTATGCACATCAATATTAAAAGAATCCTTTTTGCTAGTCCAGACCCGGTCTTATGAGTAGGAAAGGTGTGCGGTATCTTACAATGTGGCAAAGTCTTTAAAAATACAAAAAATGCGAACGTCACATAGAAAAGCGTTTCAACGATTCTTTGTCTCAGTGATAGGAACCCTACACACTCGGGACCTCCATTGCCCGGCAAACTGTGATTTACGCCACCATAAGCAATATCTAAAATGTAATTATAGCTAGTCTCAAGCATTTTGAGCTTTACTTGACCTGTATTGAGAAATTTTTTGATGGCATACTTGAACCGAAAGAAAAACAATTGTTTTCTATAGAGCACTGGACTGTTTATTATTTCCTTCTGATGGTTGTGTGATGTATATGAATGGAGCCTCGCTTACACGCAGATAACTATACTTATGAATAATAACCAATCAAATGATGTTATTTTGCTGGTCGAAATTTATAGCGAAGGTTGTTCATAAATAAAGATAAAATAAAAATAATACTTTTTAATCACACAAAGACTTCAACCATCTCTTATACATATATGTAGTCAATAGTCAATAGTCAAGCATGGTCAAGCATATTCAAGCATAGTCAAGCATGATGAAGCACATAGATACTGTAAGCAGAGCAGCATTGTGCAGAACTATCAAAATATGTAGGAAAATAACACACTACTGTGCAACTATATGAAGGACCTACCTAAATAGGCGACAGCCCGCTGACCAAAAAGCCGGAAGACTCTGTGCTCAAAAATCCACCCTGTGACACGTGACATAGGAATGTCTTGATCTGCGGGGTGCCTTGTACATAGGTAAGGATCTGAGCGCCATCTTGGTTTTGGACAAATATATCCACAAGAGATAAATTCAATGGTTTGCAGCTATTTATCTGACTTCGTCCTCAAACAACTGCACCATTATCAGATCTTATCGTTCCAAATCAATATTGCATGAGGCTTTAGGCTTGTAACATAGCTGTGGTCGTGTTTCGAAAAGAATTGAGACCCCGTTGCTGCTTATTTTGGCAGATAAATTTTACTTCTTTGAGTTGTCCTTGTGGAGTGTTTGGAGTATTGCCTGTGTCTTGTACAGATAATTAGCACTATTTGAAGCTATTCACAGACTTGATGATTTAATGAATTGCCAGTAGGATGGAGTCGGTAAAGGCCAACTTTTCCATTTCTTCAAAACAGAAGGGTAAGTTTGAGTTTTTTGCCGGTGAACTTTCGTTTCACCCATCATTACTTCGTACATGGTTCGCGCAAAAACAACTCACGTTCTGTTTTCGAGCTCTGAGGTATTTTTTTGCTAAAATTCAAGTATAAAGCTGAAAGTTTGTGGTTTTAAGCCTATGGAATGCTGCTCTTTTGGTCAGTGAAGGGATGACGTGATAAGAGAACTGTGATGTTAGAGGAAGGAAAGAATCGTATCACGATGTTTCGGTACTGCTTTCCGATTTGCTGAACAGCCAGACTTCCAAGCAAGAGAGGAGAGCTTTTACAATTTGGATCTCTAAAGAAATAGTCTGTCCTTGTATTATTTATGTATTGGTTTTACAAGAGTTGTTTTAGACTAGCGAGTGACATTGAACTGCTTAAATACTGGAATGTTAACTTGCCAATGTACACTGGTAATTGCTCAAGGTAATTTTGACGTGCTTTTGGAATTTTTTAGGGTGACGATTTCTTCTGATTCAAACAAATTTTTTACTGGAGTTCAAAAAAAAAGGATCCAGCATGGATTCAAGTCAGTCTGATCTCCAGCTGCAAGGTAAGAAAACGAAATAAAACCAATAATTCTTCCAGCACAGGCATCCATAAACTCCACAATCGCTGATATGAGAATTTCTTTTCTGAAAGTTTCGGTTTTCAAACTCCAATTATCACTTCTGCTTTTTTGCCCAGAAACGATACCAAAGTAGAGGCCTTTCGCTTTAATGGCATATTTTTTGCTTTTTTATTGTTTAAATTTCTGATTAGCTTTATCTGCTTTTTTTGAAGATATTAAATCGCGTATGATTTTCCAAAACTTTTCAAGCTGAGCTCGTGTGTTTTGTGATTTAGGTGAAAACGAACCCAAAAAATACAAACATATCTTGGAATAGAGTCTAATTTTTATAGTAAATTTTAAAGACTTTTTATTTATTTATTGTCTAGAAGTAAGATTATTTCTAGTTGACTAGTTGTATAAGAATGAAGAATTCTTTATTCCCGAGGTGGTTTGTATCAAATTGCTTGTTCCACATTATTCAACTTGGTAGAGTCTGTCACGAATCTGTGCCGAGTTGGACTGTCAAAATCAAGATATTTTAAATTACAGCATGGTTTGTGTACATCTGTTTGGTGTCATTGATGGTACACGGCACATTTCACGGTTTTTCGCTTTTTGTTTATTTTCGTTCGCACATTTTATAAATGCCGATCATACTTACAGGTTTTTTCGAACTTTATCTCGCCATTACTTTTCTCTAATAATTCCAATCTTCTCTGTTACGAAACTTTAATAATATATAAATATACATATGTTGATTGGTAATGATATATATATATATTTATCTAGATATACTGTAGATATATGTAGATTATAAATATGTTGATTGTTATTGATAGATATATATTGATTGGTACACATATAGATATGTATACTCACGTAATTTTTCGTCGATACAATCTACTGGATATTTCAACAACACACTCCTTTTGAGGCCAATATTGTCGTCATTTAATCACTTTGTTAGATTTTTTATGTTTTTTATGTCTGGATCTGAAAACTAAAATATACAATAATGATTCCATCAACTCCTTAACATAACATATACACATAGATATACATATTTAAGCAATTCCCCCAAGGGTTTTTAGATTATACAGGTAAATTTTAATATAGCTCTTGCCAAAATGTGTCTGTGTTGATTAGAATAGATTTCCAAGACTTAGTATTGTCCAAAGATATTGTGTTCTGCAACAATATAATTTTAGTCTTGTGACAAAAATATTATTCCCCAGTGTAACATAATGATGTAGAATCCCTCAGAATAATTGCTGTATGGGGATGATTTGCTATGGCACTTTTAGGGTTAAGAAATATTCATCTAACTTTAATGTTTAATAATATGTATTGATCTTTGGTTTAAGCATGAAAAATTACAACTGATATTATATTTGACTTATCACTTGAAGGATGTATTCCAAATCTATAAAATGTATAAGAACAAAAAAGTAAATAGAGATTATCGCATGTTAAGAGCCTGAAATTGTTTTTATTCCCTAGTTTGCATCTGATATCGCGAACAAGCAAGTCTGTGAGCGAGTGAGTGGTATCATATGGAAAACGAGTGAATAGAAAAGATACCAGGCTCTTAACATGTAATAATTTGTCGATTACACATTTAGGGTCGATAAAATGACAAAATGTACAATTTCTAGTTCACCATGAGGGTGATATCGTATCACTTCACTGATATTATTTTTATTCACAGCTTTATCGACTCTAAAAGTGTAATAAATTATTTTTTTGGGTTGCCTGTGGCAGCCCAGTCATAAAATGCCTGTTTTTTGTGTGCAAGAGTACTCATATATGGATTTGAATGACATGTTCATAGATTCATGGCTCATATGCTGGTTCAGCAGCTGAGACTGATACTCCAGGCTTTAGGAGTAATATAATTGAGCAGTAAAAGAAGATTTCTAGGATTGTAATTCAGATATTAATTTTATTAGTATTAATACAGCTACTCAGCCGGCAGTATTCATGCTACCATCGCATGGGTTAGTAGAGCCTAGAGGAAAATATGGCTTTCAGCCATTTTATTTAAAAAGATCTATATATGAATACATCGTTACCTAAATACTATGCGGCAATACAGCTGGTAGCTTTGGCCATAGAATACTTTTTTTGCTGAGTTTTAAATCCTTTTGCTAACCAAGTTTCAATTGCACTTTATTGGTTTGGATATTACTAAACACTTTATTTCAAAAATATATTTGATAATTGAGAGATCAAGAACTTTAGAAAGTTAGCAAAAACAAATAACCATTTAAACACATTTCTTAACAAATGTATGTCGCTTATTTGGCCATGTACAGTTCCTCAAATGAATATATTTATTTCGTCAGACACTATGTGTCTTAGGAGGTCAAGATTCTTATGCTTAATTCAAGATGGAGAGTAGTAATGTCAGTAACGCAATGCTGTTTCTATATATGCCACTGCATCTGTATAGTTTTGCATGAATTTTTTTGCTAATCGAATCTCATTCCACTTTACTGGTTTGGATGTTAAAAAACACTTTAAGTGTAGAAAGGATAATCCAGGCAACCCAGTGCAATCCCCAAGAGCATCTTATCGTATATATTGCATCCTTGGAATATTATTGATACAATATTATGATGTTTTAACTTAACTTTGGGCATGTCAAAACCCAGATTATTATAGAAAAATATTGATCTTTTAACAGTAATAATCCTCCTTGATTAATTTCCTTTGCATGTGCTTTTATGATAGCCTACTAAGTGTTGGTTTTTACTTTTGAGATCTTCACACACTGCATCTGTCATACTTAATAGGCTTAATAGTTTTTAGCTTTCTGATGTTTTCTCGGGTGACTTCGCAATATTATGCTGTCAGAATTGTCATCGTAAGACATAGCTCGATGATAAGGAGGTGTATATAGGCTAAAATACTAGGTAGTTTTAGTAAAGTGGTAGTACCAGTATAAGTGGACTCTTGGAACATTTTCTGATGTCCACTCAATAGGGGATGTCTGCTTAACAGAGTTTTGCATAAACAACAAAACATTGGTCAGGAGTTTACATACCCTTCAACCCTGACACCCAATGCATTAAATTATTATGTAGGATGTACGGAATGAACTCAACATGTTGCCTGAGCGAGTCATTATTTATTTCATTTTAATTCAAGCAAGTAATCATGTAATCTAAATCATGTCAAACTCAAATTTATGTATTGTTTCAGCAGTTTATTCATTTATTATTTATCTCACGAACAAATTAAGGGACATTTTACAGGGAAAGCAAAAATTTTTTTATTAGCTTTAACACTTTTGTGAACCGTGGTTGTGAAAAATTGCATCCTTGTTCAACAAGATTGATTTTATTTGGATGTTTTCAATCCATCTCTACTACTTAGGTGTTGTCACTGATTGAAGTTAGTATTATATAAATACCAGCTTATTTTTTGACCCGCATGACTAGCTATTTACCTTCCTATAGCTAATCATCTATTTGTAAAATATTAATTTATAATAATTTAGATATAAAATTAATATTTAGATCTCATTAACCGAGCGGGAGGTCTGTACGGGATAATCTTGACCGAGGTCTGTACCCGACTGAGGTCAAGATTATCCCGACCAACCAAGCTCGGTTGATAAAAGTTTTATTATATGACCACTTTTCATTGAAAAGGACAAAATGTTTTCGATGTAAGATCAATATGCGATCAGACCGGTTAATACCGGAGAATCTAGACCAGTCCGTGATGCGATCTATCCAATCAGATTGCTCGATTTGCTAGTGTCCAGGCTCTAAGATTCATGGTCATATAATAAATATATATATATATATTGTAAGAGAAGCTATATATTTGTTGTCAGTATTATTGTGACATCAGCTACACTATGATAAGTAAATCACAGATGCAGGCACTAGATAAACAATATGCAGCCACCATAAATTAACCCAGAATCACTTCATGCCTACTTGCAGCACTCTACTTGCAATATGCAACAGCTAGTTTAGGTCATTATTCTAAGCTTTAAAAGTTGTTGACATCAATGCATTTTTGACATCAATGCATTTTTGTACAATTTTGTACATATTCCGGAGCACCATTCATCAGAGGAAAATGGTCATATGTTTGATGGACAATAACTGCTTTTATTTTTCCCTGAATTTTGATGTAAATGTACATGTTATTCCTCCTTTGAACTCATGTTGGACTGAATGTTTTAAGCAAGTTTAAAAGACAAATTATTCAACTTTACCACTCTGAGGTGGACTGAAAGCCTTACATGTCTAGGGCCTAATTACAAGGCAACTGATAGATTGAATTAGAATTTGGAAGTTGATTTTTGTGGAGGGTAGAAAACCGTCAAACCCAGAGAAAAACCTTCGAAGTACAGAAGAGAACCAACAGACAAGCTTTAATGGCCCTTGTCAAAAGGGTGGCCAAAAATTCGGTTGAATTAAAATTAAACTGAGAGAAAAACCAGTTTTTATTAACTTTTAAAAGATAGAAGATATTAAAAGAGTAAACATAAGGGGACCCCTAAATCCTGTTCAAATGGTGACATTGAGGTTAGAGTATCAAAATATAAAAAATATGATTATATTTATGAACCATACCAACTATGCTAATTCGTTACTTTATTTGGTTTTTGATGGTTATGGCAATCAGTCATGATTTACACAATCAGTGTCATCCAGTATGAATCAGTTACCATGGTAACCTAGGGTGAGTTGGTTAACTAGGCAACCAAACCCCATAGTAACACAGGGTACCCATCTTGGAATTGAACCTATCACGATTCTATAATGAATTGTGCAATATATTAATTTATTTTCATTTTAAATGAATGTTTATTATAGAAAATATGTATTGAAGTGGATTATCATTAAAGATAAATACAAGCTATGTATGTGTTCAATTTGAGGGCCAAATATGCTAGATAACTTGTTTTTAATCATAAAATAAATTTTACAGTACCATAACTTTATTACTGGCATACCTGTGGTAGCTGTGTAAAATGTGTAAAATGAATTACGGCCTCCTTCAATAGGGATCTTGATTGGTTCAGACTTTGACACGATGCAAATGAGTTGTTTACGCATGATTGATACTGTCATAATCTAGACTGGCAGGGTCACATGAATTATCACCCTGATCATGATGTGTTTTAGTTGCAAACTCTCTCCTCCGGCCATTTTGTGATTTACTTTGTGGGTAGTTGTCGTTTTGAATTCTTCCCCACTGAGAAAATGACTGCCATTTTGGAAATGGCTAACATATTTTGACTAGTGCTTCATTGTGAAGCTTACTGTAGAGATCTTGCACTATTTACTCGTTAGAGAGTTAAATGTATAGTCAAAGATGAGCAAAAAACGAAGAGACTAACAAGTAATTACTGTATATGTTGGCTAACCCTTGCAAGAGCCTATTATTTGAGAAAATAGACAAAACTGAATGGAGACCAGTCTAAAAACATTTCTGAAGAAATTTGCATATACAAATTCTCTAATTCGACTGTGTAAATAAATAGTTTTCTAAGGAATAAATTGATTTCTTAGGACTTCAGCAGTCAGACTTTTTGCGACCTGATTTTGTTACGAGTTAGTCACTATGAGACACATGAACGTCGTCTCAGTAAACAACTGGGTAATTTGTATCAAGAATCAATCTCTTAGTTATAGACCCAAATAAAGACAAGCTAATTGATTTTTCTAATTGAATGTGTAGCAAAGCTTTGCTTATTATTTTGGCGGGTAAATGGACATTTTCTGAGTGTAATATATTTAGTTGAGTACAGTTTCATGACAGCTGGCAGGTTTGGGCAATTTGACAAATGGTGTGACATGCATAATGAAAAGAAATCATTCTTTTCTGTAAAAAACCGTTGAACAAAACTGCCAAAGTAGATTAACACAGAAATCACATCACATATTTCGATGTCGTTTTCCAATGCATGACACGCAATGCCTATCAACTTATCAACTGGTTTTTTTGGAAGCTCATCTCCTCCACTCCCTTCTTCCAGGTATCCCAGTCTACCCTGCCCTCAAGATCTTGTTTTAAGAGGCAAACATGTAATGACCTTTTACAGTTTTTTAATAATTATGTTTTATGACACTGCTGATCAGGCTTAAAAATAACAGGCTTTTTGACTTTAAATTTTTATTGTGTACTTTTATAAAGTTTTAGGATATAGCATATCAACATTTCTTATCAACATTATAACATTTTCTTCTTGCTTGAATTTCTTGGAAATTATTGCCTCAATGATTTTTCTTTAATTATAGAATTTATTTATATTCCCTGTCAAGAATGTTTCTGGCAAAATAGACGTGATATTGAATTCCTTTAGCACTATTTGAATTTTGATTAAAAATGTGTAAATGAGGATAGAATATTTTTAAAAGGATTATGTGGATTAACAAATGCACCAGAAAAAAATAACAAACGTAATAAGGAATACTTGATCGCATATTGGATCTAGTTATCAATCAAGACTAGTAACTAATCAATTTGGTCAGGGTGTGCATGACATTACTGTTAATGAAGGATTTAGATAATTCCTGTGAGTATACAATTTATGAAACTATTACATCTATACACAGTAATTGATTTCAAATTAATGGTATTGAGAGATCTTCCTGTTTTGTTGTCTTTAAACATCTAAAATTTGAATGATACATTTCCTATATTCCCATTGATATTCTAACATCAATATTGGAAGTCAAATCAGGATTATTCAGGAATAGCTCTTGAACCACTCTTCATTATCTTTCTTGACAAAATAGTGCAACCAAGCAAATTGAAAAAAAAAGACTCTGGTTTGATTCACTTGAAAAGTATAGGTTTAGATTTTAATAAAAAGAAGGAGGAAAGGTTAGTGTCAGAGCAGATGTACAAAAAAAGATGTGATGACTGTTCTAGTGACAACTGGATACTGAACTGATCATGTTGGAACACAGCAAGTTTCCGCTATAAGCTACAGCAACTCCAACTTTTAAATATGGTTCAGATAATATATGTTCAATTTAGAATCAATAATTTATAATACATCTTTAGGACAAAAGGTTATGCATAATATTGTAAAATAAGAGCTATTAACCTTAAAGTTTCTTTGTTTGTAGGTGTCATTTAATATTCAGTTGTTGTTTCATCTACATATATTTATTATTTTCCAAGCTTTCGGATCTTAGATCCATCATATCAGGGATTGTGGTGTTACAATATTGAAAAAATGACAAAATTGACCACATGTGAAGCCAGCGTAAGCACATGTCAACTAATGAGATGCAGAATCAAGTCTGAGTTTAATAATACAGTGTAGTTCACAAATTAATAAACTGAAATGAAGAAATAATCAAAGAAACATAAAGTGTTTTAAGAATCCCAACTGGCAAGAAGGCAAACCAATTGGCTATTTACAAGAATGGTCGAGAAACTGAATCTGAACTAATCAGGAATCAGGACAAATACAGTCTCAGCTAGCGGGACTCCAACCCAGCACCAACTCTATGACCAATGCTATGACCACTCGACCGTACTGCCTCCTATAATCATTAGATATTATTAGTTATTACTGTTATCATTGTTATTATTGTTATTGCTATTGCTATTGCTATCCAGAAGATGGTTATTTCTGCACATCTAAAGACAGTGAGTTATTAGTATTTATGCACTTTGATTGTTATATTTCAGGTCAGCATTTGATACAGCGTTGTGTCATAGTACAGAGGGATGAGAGGGGTTATGGTCTGACCGTTACCGGTGACAACCCAGTCTATGTCCAGTCTGTTAAGGATGGTTAGTACATATAATAATACATGATGATGATGATATAATTTTAAAAGCCTCTATCCAGGAACTGCTCTAGGCACTGTATATGAATTTAACAACAACGATGGATACAATGGAATTAAATAGGAATTTTAGATCATAATGATGAAAAATTAGCAAAATAATCAACTCGATCTTTGTTTCATTGCGGTCGCACCTAGCCCATAGTTAATCTAAAATGCCTTACGAATGTTTTATAAAGCTTTTCTGCTGCTTATATTTCTGTTATTGGTTTGACTTCAACTCTGGGCGTCTAGACCATGTATTATAAGCGATAGAACCACGTCTGAGCTGGGCGGCTTTAACTCAGGCATCCGAACACACAGGCGACTTCACTATAATTCCTTAGTTCAGGAGCTGAAACAGAAAAACATTGTCCAATATAAGAATGTACATAGTAATTAGCATTCTTAAAAGTAACAGATCATTAGATGAATGAAAACATCTTGACAGTTTATTTATAGAAATCAAATCAATCTTCCATAGTATACCTTTGGTACATATGTACAAATCTAAATCATCTTAATCTGTTGTAGATGGTGCTGCAAAGCGTGCAGGTGTTCAGGTCGGGGACCGAATCATCAAGGTATTAATAATATCCAATGTTAATACATATTAATGATTGCTCATGGGCCTTTCTTATTTGGCAATTATGTTAGATGTACAAATACATTTCCCCCTTTATAGCCTTTCATCAGAGTCAATTTCTCAGTTGAATAAAAATTGTGCTGTGTGATAAAGGTCAAAAGTATCAGATCTGTTTGTAACAAAGCATTTAGGTACTAACAGGAGTAAATATTTTGTGATTACAGGTCAATGGCACAGTCGTTACTTATTCCAATCATGTTGAAGTTGTTAAACTTATCAAATGTAAGTATCTTTTAAATATGTCTCGGCAGCAGTAGTGCACTTGCCTCTAACCTCTTGGATTTTGGGTTTGATTACAGGACTCTGTGTTACATGTAAAAAGTGTTATTGGGTCTAACCCTTGATTCAGGGGTTTTTCATTAGTTGTCCATCCAACAGAAAACCCAACACTTCAAGATTCTAATGCAGTCTCTCAGTTAGACATGCCGTGACATTGATCAGTCTAGAGTTGGGTTGTTTTAGGGTTCAATTTATTTTAAATATGATTTTTTTTTGATTGCAGCTGGTTCATATGTTGCTCTTACTCTACTTGGTAGGCCCCCAGCCACTTCACTATCCACTGGTAGGTTTACAGTCCTGACCACTTTAACCAAATTAAAAATTGAACTTCCTGTAGCATAAGGAAGTTAAAAACCTTTTAGTGAGAACATTGATGGCAAGGAAAATATGGGAAATATGTATATATGTATCTATCTATCTATGTATATGTATGTGCATGTGTATGTGTATTTATTTATTTATTCAACTTTGCCTCCAGTTCAAAATACGAGGGGGAAAAATTATAAAGTCAGTGTTTTGTTAATACACTTGGTAGCAGCACGTTAAAGGAATAAGGAGACAATGAGTGGAATCATATTTTAAACAAATTGATGTATTATATTCTTGATGTTCTTAATGTATATGCAAACCTAACATTCTTAACAGTGGTTCTTATTGTCTAGATATAATAATGTGTTGGTAGGTTGGGGTGCAGTGTACAGTGTATATTTAGGCAGATAATAATCACTACAGTATATACAGTAGCCAGGTAGGTCAGTTAGGTAGTTACAAAAAGTGGGGTTTTAGTTTGGATTTTGCTTTTGGTTAAAGACACTTGAAGAGGCTTCCAACAGTTTTTTTAGTGCTTAACCGATCAACTTTGGATGGCCCTAACTCTTTTTGCAAGCACCTATACTTTTGAAATTTCACCCACGTACTGGATATGAAGAATAAAGTTTCTAATGAAGTGCATTTCATTGGAGTCCGAGTTACCATAGCAACGAACAGTGACATGTTGTATTAGCAGCAATTTTACACCTTATTTGATCTAAACTTTTAAAATGACATTACTCTTTTGCAATAGCGTTGTATCCTTTAATTTTATTATTATTATTATTATTATTATTATTATTTAGAATTATTTTATCAGTACATTATATAGTTTTTCTATTACATATATATATATATATATATATTTATTTATTTATTTAAATTTGCATAGAGTTTCTTTAGTTATTATAAATTGTTATCAGATATAAAGTGTTATATATATTAAATTATATTAATTTTCCCCTAAAATTTTCCTCTTAAATTCACAATTTGTTCTGAAGTTAACATCTTTACAAACTTCAATCTCTGTACAGTAAGTGGGTCGAAATTTCAAAATTGTGGTTGCTTGCATAAATAAAGAGCTACGGCCGTCCAAAGTTGACAGGTTGAGTACTATATAAACCGTGGGAAGCCTCCATAATTTAAGAAGCCAAATAGAAATTAGTAGCAAATGTGAAAAGTTTCATCCTTCCTCCATAAACTTTAACGTGCGAGTTGTGGGTTGTGTACATAAAATAGTAAATGTAGTGGCAGTGAGTGTGAGAGTTAAAGGAGGCCCACATCAGCAAAAGCTGCCAAAATAATCAGCCTGCTCTTATGAATAAAAGATTATCATTATGATAATTATCATTGTGGTAATATTCAAGAGTTTTACATCTATGTTATGGAAATCTTGTAAATAAAGATATCAGTCTAAAAAAAAAAAAAATTTATTTTTCATTTCTATTTCAGAAACAAATTCTTCTGCTTCAAATCAAATAATCCCAAGAGATCAGGTACCTCCCTCCTCTCCTCCTGTAAGTACAGTTTGCAAATGTATCCCACTAACATATTCAGCCATTCTTATGTGTTGCATTGTTCTTTAAAAGTCTACCAGAGATCACTGTCGAGATGACAAGACTCAATCTGTTGAGCGTGTGCTTATTCAAGAACAGGCATTTTATGAGGTAACTGTTTCATGTGACTCATGTCAACACTATATTATGTATTCTCAACAATTCTTATTTTAAACATTCAGTATCTAATCACAAGTATGCACTCCAGATTATAGTTGATGTAACATTTGATTTGCAGCAAACTAGAGAGGAATATATGAAAAATCCATCGGAAAAACTGCAGAAACAGGTAAAAAAGCAAGTTTCACCTTTAGCAACTACATTCATATTTCTCTAGCTTTTTATATGTTGATAAATAACTTGATGTTTAGTAATGTGTTGTCTATTTCAGCTTGCAGAGTCTACTACACGTATTAAAGCTTTTGGTGCAGAACTTGCTGCTCTTACTGGAAAAGATTACTCTATGGTAAATAATGTTGTTGTGACACTGTTATACATATTCTAGAGAAAAACTTATAAGTTTTGATACTGTTACAATAGCTACCATTCCCAACAATTTGATTGGATAAGCAGTAACTTATGGACACTGATAATTGTTGATGCTGTTACCATAACTACTACTTGAATCTTGTTCCACATTATTACCTGAGGTAATAAAATCTGCAAATGGTTAGACCTTTACATGGCTCAGATTACCACATAAAATAGTAGTTCCATCTTTCTACACTATCTAACCCTGCTGAGTGGGACGTGGAAGAACCGCTGAGGAAAGTAAAAAACCCTGGTTTGTCTGACCTTTACTAAAAAATTCTTACTGGGTTGGTTGTGGAATCAGAATAGAGATTTTGAGGAAGCTGGAAATTGTTGCAATGGGACCCTGGGACCTATTATGTAGCACCAACCTGCAGCCAAAATCTCTAATAATCACATGCCATTCACATTTTGTTATTGGATTGTTATTTTTAGCCATCAGCTGGGTCTCAATCTGCACCTCCAGGCCAAACACAAAACCCGATTTTCAGATCTGCATCCATGTCTGATTCAGAATGGATAGGAAGAATGAAGAGCGATATCCCCAATGAAAATTCAGATGCTGATAAATTTGTCCCTCCCTTCCCTCCTGAGCGCAAGTACAAAACAGATCAGATCAAAGTAAGTTGGACTGATTTTCTTCTTCTTTTGTTTTATTCCTCCTTGTTTATTTCATGCTACTCATAAAATGGTAACCAATGTTTTCAACCCACAGTCTTTTTGATCCAAGTTTTTTTCGATCCAAATGTTTTAGGTCCACCCTAAATACACATTCGATGCGTATATATATATATATATATATATATATATATATATATACATTTGATGCACATGATATACTCTCGATCCACGTATGTTAATCAAGTATATATGTAGCCTCAGGGATAAAATGCAGACTACCTGTCAAGCTGTGATTACAAGATGCTACATTCATCATTTCTACTTATAGAAGCTACGATGAAACTACTTTGAAGTATATTTATCAAACATTCTTTTGACCATTTTGGTGACAACTCTTGCATCAAAGCAAGCAAAACGATTTGTCAGCATTCAACGCTCTTTGTTGATCACTCTGTGACTCGAAATATGAACTTCCACTGAAAGGCTATGTTTCATTCAAGACACAATTAAATGAATGAACCTGCCAGTTTCATTGACGATTCGTAACACTCTCGTTGAAACACAGGTATTTGTTTGCGTCTAAAGGTTTTTTTTGACTTTCTGATATTCCTTCACTTGGTTTCCTTCAGTTTATTGACTAGGAGACTAATATTCATTAAGGTAGAAAACAATTTTTTGGCTAAAGACTTGCCATTGGAAGTGAAAATTGGGATTAAAAACATTAAACCAGAAACGAAAATACTTTGTAAGCAACAAAACATATCTCACATGAGCAAACACTATGCTTTGTTCACTCATTGAAACTTCTGTAATATTTCTGAAAGAAAACACTGTTAAGTGATGCCTAAATATCTATAAAATATGTCATAACTGTGTTGGATCAAATGTGTATGTATGTGGATCAAATGTATAATATATATATATATATATAGGTGGATCAAATGTATATTTAGGTGGATTGAAATCAAATGAAGAGACCTACATGTAGATGGAAAAGACTGGATTGAAAAGACCGGTATGCAATGAAACAAGTTGACAAGCCAAACGGTATTAGAAAGGTTATACATTAAGTTCTACATTAACTCTACTAATCACCAGGAAAGTTTCTATCTATTAGCTAATTTATGATTGATAATTGCTTTAATGATCTACAGTCCAAGCTCATTGACAATAAATCAGCTTCTAAGTCAACTAAGTCCAGGACACTTCCTGGGAGATTACGCAAAAAACCTGCCACATTAGTGAGTATACTAACATTACTGACTAATAACAACTTGCACCTATATTCTAATTACTAACTAATTATTAACTGCCATTAAGTTTTGTTTGTAATTGCTGGCAAGCACATTTCTTGCAATATCATCTAAAATGAATGAATTAAATGTAGTAAAACAACTCTGAGCTCTTGATTTCTATTCCCAGAACTATAGCTTTTTCTGGTCACTATTTCAATGACTAGGAATGATGATGTTATATATTGATAATGAGAATGACTATGATGATGATCACATTAATGCATGTTGAATTCTTAGCATGACATATCTAAATCAATGATAAACACAAAGTTACTCACTATAATCTAGAGCTAGTGATGTATCTGGAAATCACTACATATTATCTTCTTAATTACTACACTAAAGCAACTTTAAACTTGAATTTTAAGGCAACAATCCAGAGGGTAATGTCTGCAACAGTTTTCATGTAATGTTCACAACACATTGTTTTATACACTGTGCTGCACACACAATCCCAAATAATAATCTGGGGGGGGGGGGGGGGGGGGGTCACATAGTAGACAATTTTAGTTCCTAAAAATATTAGAAAATATATTTGCTTACTTTAAACAACTAAATTATAAATTATTGCTGAACTTAACTACCTGATAAAGTTTTGTTTGTTCTTGGAGAATGTTCAATAGACCATTTTAAACTGATCACCTAAGCACAAACAAATCATTAATCAGTTACTTTTGTTGTCTACAAGTTAGCCAATTTATAGTTACACTACGAGAATCCACAGATTCAATCTTAATTTTGGATTTCCTAATTCAAAAGATAAGGATAATAGGATAAGGAGAAATTATCATTGATAATTTATTGTCAGTTTCTTATGCCTAACTTCACAGCAATTTCACAATCAGTATGTTCACGAATTTTTAAATGACTCATTACAGTGCGAATCGTACCTAGGTACCATGGTACCTAGAAATATTTCAAGAATGTTTAATCAGCCAATCAGAAGCATTATATTTATCTGTCCGTTAACTTGTGGTCATAAAGTCAATTCTGATTGGCCAAAGAAAAATAGAACATTCCTAAAATATTTCTACGTGCGCACAGTTTTTGGATTTGCACTATAAATGTTTTTCTCATCATGTTTTTCTTATCATCTCTACCTCTTTATTGGTAACCAATCATTGTCATAATGTGAGACAGAAACTTCCTTAATATCCCAACTCACATACTACTACAATATTTTATGCAATTGGATAGTATGTGCATATATGAATGACTTTAACACTTTGCATATAAGAAACCAATTTATCATATGATTATCCATAAAATACCTATATTTCTCCTTTTCGAAAAACTGATATTTTCACATGTGAAAATAACATGTTATTTTCACATGTGAAAATATCGTTACCATGTGTAATGAAGCTATTAGTTTATGAATAAAATTTTTTTATATAATAAAAAGCTTATTAAGTTGATTTTATGGATAAATATATAATGAACAGAATATTACATGGGCGCTTGGAGATACGAAATTTATTTTCTCGTGTTGAAAATCTCTCACTCGTTCACTGCACTCACTTGTGAGAGATCTTTTCAACACTCGAAGATAAATTTCGTATCTCCACGCGCCCATGTAATATCCTCTATATATTCCATGTGTACATGATTGCAGCACTTGACTTGCATTATGCAAACACTGTTTATAGAATATCAATGCTTCTTCAACAAACATGGCTTGGTCATTAACAATGCTGCAAAAAACTGCTAATAAACCTCTTAATAATAATGTAACGAAGCTACCCATACATGCCATCATATGTCCCAACTTTACAGTGTACAGAACCACCTCCCAGTCATCATGTACGCCAGCATTCTAGTCCTGAAGCATCTTTCCGTGCTGAAGGAGAGGAAAACTCTGGGACTTCTAGAAAGAAATCAAGAGGCAAGAAGTATAGTGTTGAAGAATTGTCAAGTGCTGGTGCCGCAGGACTGCATCCTCCCTCCTCACCTTCATTTCTTAAGAGAGCTTTGCTGAATAGAAGGGTTGGTTATCCTTTTGTCAAGAATCTAACTGCTGTATATTAATACACCCTAAGTGCTGCTTGCATCCAGTCGACAGAAATGTACCCTTAGCTAAGGCATCCACAGCTGCTATAAACTATAGATGCTACTTTAAATCAATTCTGATCAACTTGTTGGTAAATCGAAATACTCACTTCATTGCACTTTTATGTATTTTATTTGTATCTTGTGTGTTTATCAAATTATTAAAAGAAGGTAAAATTATAAAGGCCATCGTTACATCAAAACTTTGTTTAGGTTTACAAGGACCCTTTACAATCGATTTTTATTTGAAAAGCAAAAATACGGAAAAGTTTAATTCAGAACTTTTCCTCTGATGAAATATTAGTTGGAAAAAAAGTACCAGAAAAAAACAAGACTGTAACAATCTCTATAAGAGGTTTACTTTTGATATACTTGTATATATATGTAAGAGGATCATAGTTTATGCATGCAGCCATATGCAAAAACTTTGCCCTTATGTGCATATATATGTAGTAACCACCGATAATTTCGCCTATTCATTATTTTGATTACTGAAGTTCACCTACAGTATGTATAAGTTTCGCCTACTGAAGTTCACCTATGTATCAAATGCGTTGTAAAACCTATGTTATTATTTATATGCACCTGTGTTATTGTATCTACTGTTTGCACTCATAACAGCTTGTCTGAATAGATGCTGTATAATAATCACTGCACATTTAGTGTAATATGGAGGTAGTAGTTCAATTAGAGCAGCATTTATAACTTTTGTATAACTGTAAAAAGATTCTTTGTATTCAAAGTGCCATATGGTAACTGGTATGGTGCAGTGTCCAAGTAATCTGATAGAATGACCAGTGATTTTATGTGTTTTGACTAGTTTAACAGTGCTGTTTGCTGTGATGTCTTACAGTTATGCAAAATTACTCTATCCAGTCATCATACTGCCAAATGTAGGATTTGAGTAATGCTAAGAATCTTCTATTTCTTTAGTCACCAGCTTTGCCTCCATCATGGAATTCAGAGCTATCAGACAAAAGGACAAGAAATGGCTCCTCACCAACACCAAGTACTGGAGATGTTGAGCCAGTGGAGAAAAAAGAACGCAGTGATACAGTACTCTCTAATGAGGATGAACCAGTTTTCACTTCAAGTAGTGACCCAACTGTGCCTAAAAGTGAAGGATCAAGGCAGATGCAGATCTTTTGTCCTGATGAGGAGGAATTCCTTTCTGATGAAGAGGTAATAATTACGGGGTTGCCTTCGACAAGCAGTCTTAAAATATCTTCAATACTTCTTTCCTTTCGACAAAATGAAAAATTGTGCAATACTACCCAGTTTAGACATGTGATACAAATATCCCATGCGTAGTCTGGTAATATATTATGCATGTGAAAGATGTCGATCAATGTGACTATGTTAACAAAGTGATTGACTGGAGTTGGGGCTGTGAATCACATGTCCCAAATTGATGTCTATGCATGATCATTCTTGTTAGCTGCTGAGGTATTTCAAGGCTCCACGAAGGGGTTAGAAATTAATTGGGTAGTAAAGCAAGATTTAAAAAAATTCCAATGTCATGAAAGGATCTTATTTTTATTTGTCTACTCTAGGTATAAACGAAATTGTTCTTTTCTGCGAAACATTCCATTATCTTTTGGCTAGCATTACAAACTTGTTCAGCTCTAGGCCTGCTCACAATACAGACAACCCAGGAACAAATATAAGGCATTTTGTTTACCTTACTTAACCTTTCAAGTAGATTTCAAATCAAGAGCGGATCCAGGGGGGGGCAAAGGTGGGCTGAAGCCCCCCCCCCCCCCCTTCACCCCAAAAAAAAAAAAAAAAAAAAAAAAAAGGTGCTTTTTTATCGTTTTCTGTTGTGTTGACA
>NW_022261504.1:22890-40607 GCF_009602425.1 Actinia tenebrosa | reverse complement strand
AAAGGGGGGCTGAAGCCCCCCCCCCCCCCACTTCAGCAAAAAACAAAACAAAACTGAAGAATTAGGTGCTTTTTTATCGTTTTCTGTTGTGTTGACAAAAGAAACTCAATTAGCCCACCCCCCTAAACTCAATTAGCCCCCTCACCCCCTAAACTTTCCGCCCTTGCAAATGTATGCAGAATATTTTGAACCCTTGCTATTCAAATGCAAGGAAAAGTGACTAACCATCTATTGTATATATTTCATTGCAGATTGGAGAAGATCACGGTCCATTCAATGAACTTGAGTTGCTGAAAAACAAACCTGGTGTGTACTAAATGAAATGAACCTATCAAAAGCTGTGATATATGTTTGTAAAGTTTCTCCAAGTTCTACAGTTCCTAGACGTCTCTATTTCTTATATATATTCAAATAGCACCTATACCTAAAAAATGACTATATACTTGTATTTTTTGTTTTATTCCAGCACATTTAGCTGTATTCCTTCATTATCTGATATCTAATAGTGATCCAAGCAGTTTGGTATGTTTTAATGTCACACTTTTGCTGTTCCTATTTTTACTTTTTTTTCCTATTCTTATATGCATATTCTTTTTATATATATTTTAATTTCTTTTACGACTATCACTTCCTGTGAGGGGAACTACCGCGAGATTCACTCCACACACACTATCACAACATTCACTATTTAAAACACATGACACTCACCTCACGTTGATTTTCTCATGGCAAGGGAGAGAGCAACACGTCAAACAAACTCAACTCGCATATGTGGTTTAATTAAGAATCAAACCTGCGACCCCAGACATGAACTAGGAGACAGAACCCATGACCCCAGGCAGTGTTGTGAAAATATACCACCAACTATTATTCCTTTTACTATATTCCTGTTCTTGTTGCTTACAGTATGTGATAGTAATATTTATTTTTTGTACAGTTCTTCTGGTTGGTAACAGACTCTCATAGAGAAGGCAATTTCAAAGAAATGAGAAAATGGTCATATGAAATATATTCCACCTTCCTGGCCGACAAAGCAGTGAGTGTTATTGGCTTATTATAATAGACCCTTTTAGGTTGGGCATAATGTTTTCCCATTTCATTCCCTTGAGTAGAATTACTTTATTGAACAGTTCTGCATGATATAAAGCACATGAATATGGATCTAACTCAAATGAAGAATAATAATCTCAAGAAAATTACACATGGTCTGAAATGGGGGAAATACACCCAAGCAAAAAATAAAAACTTTAGTCACATGACAGACTGGCTATTATATGTGAGTAGAGTTGCCTGTTGGTTCTCTCCTGTGCTTTGAGGGTTTTTCTCCATTTTTTTTGGGTTTTGCTCCCTCTGCAAAAATCTTCTTCTAATTTCCAACGTTATCAAGGAATGAGGTCCACAGGTTTATTAGTTACTCGTATTTTTAGTGCTGTCCTCGTAAAAAAAACCAAGGGCCATTCACTTTGCTATTGGTTTAAATTAGACCAACTTGAAAAATAGTTGCTTGAGAATAAACTTGATAGACTTGTTTATATATTTTCTTTAAAGCCTCTAAAAGTAGATGTTGACAAGGGTATTGTACAAGCTATTGGTAAGTTGATATCTATCAAAGATAAACAAAGGGACATGCAGTTCATGGTTTAAATATTCCTGTCATCTGTTAATCATTGCAGAGGCTACATTAGGTAAAGAGTGCAGTGAAGAGTGCCTAAGAAATCTTTTTATACCAGCAAGGTAAACATATTATTCAGTTGATATATGACATATAGTTCATTAGTAACTCATTGTTGATCTGTTATTGGTTAGGTCCGCATGTACCACTGAAATCAATGAACAGCTGGCAGATTTTCGGAGCAAGAGAGCTCTTGGCCTCGGCAGTCTGTTTGGTGATAATCAACTTGAAGGTAGTTATTGCTGATTCACTTAATTTGGCTGTTTAATTCTTTTGTCTGCCTGCCTGCCTGCCTGCCTGCTTAATACTTTGTGTTATTTTACAGATGAGAACATGGACAGAAGTAAAGAAATGAGAGTTGTAGAACAAACATTAATGCATCACTTGGAGAATTCATGGTAGGAATTATTCTTCTAGGTCTCTTTTTTATGTAAAAAATGTATCAATATCATTTCTGGTTTATTCCAATAACTTTGTCTGATCAGCTGGTTACACCTGTTTGAGGTAGTCACTTTCCTCTCATCTCTGGGGTGTAAGGTTCATTTCCTGAACTTGGCATCAAATATGGGTTGGTCTCTTCCTTGATTCAAGGGTTTTTTCTCCAGGTTCTCCAGCTTTCCTCCCTTAGCAGACACAACAGACTAAATTCCAATTCGATCTGTGAGTAAGCTTTATCTTCACTTTGAACTGTCTAGAGTCATTGTGAGGAAAAAGTGATACCAGAGACGCATATGGTGTATAAATTAAAATGCTACACCACTGACCAATGAAATTGCTGCTCATAGCCTTGATATGTTACTTATCATGTTTTATTAGGGTTGAAATGGATTCCACTGATCCAAAAACTGGAGCTGCAGATTATGATAGACAGTGAGTAACCACGGCAACTGTGCCATTTATATATTGGATGAGATATCCAGTACTTTTGCTATCTTAATTTCACTACCAATCATGGGATTTTTGCTACCATGTAAAAGTCATAAGAGAGAGTCAATCTTAGTTTGATTGGTCGTATTGTGTCATGGTTGTCAAAAAATTATTCTACACTCTTTACAAATGGTTTTATGAAGCTTTCATGCAGTGTAATAATTTTTCTTGTGTTATTGTTTGCAATTCCTTTTGGTAGTGAACAAACGTTGACATTGTAGCAAAAATACTGTGATTCTTGGATGACTTATTGAACATCAATTTGCTTATCAATACAATGACTGCATTTGTTCTTTAGTTCTGCCATGGCTTCTGCTTTGACCACATTCATGAAGCAAGTAGGAGTGACCGTCAAGGTAAATCATTCAGCAAAGGATAACAAAGGACATTAAATGATATAAAGACCTAATTGTTAGACTGTTATGACATTGTAAAGGTGTTTGTAGGTTGGAATGGCTACTGACTAGCATGTTTAATGTTCTACTTACAAATTAGGTTTACGGTCATGACGCCCCCTTGCCATGACGCCCCCAGCCATGACGCCCCCACGTATACCATGACGCCCCCAGTCTGTAGTACCATGACGCCCCCAGCGTAAACCATGACGCCCCCAGCGTAAACCATGACGCCCCTAGTCTCTATTAACACTTATTTAATAAGAAGTTGAACGATAATAATATGGCGCTACGAATCCATGTAAATCGAACACTATTGGAGTTGTTTCACGATCATTACGGTTTTAAAAAACTCGTTTCTATGCTTCGCGGATCCACGAGTTAAAAACGATACCTACAAGCTGGCAAACACTAAATGTACTTTTTGAATTTTGTCATTAATAATTAGTTCCAGAACATGATATAGCTGAATTAGGAGTTAAAGAACATCATTCAGATGCATTAGGAATCCAACCATAATTCTAAGACATGTTCATCGATCAAAACTTTTATTTCGTGCGATCAAGTCACGCTGTTGTTACGAAGCATTCTCAACACGGCCCGTGATCAACATTTCGGAATGCCTTTATCGGCACGAGAAACCTATAAAAAATTCTTCATATTTAAAGAACATCATTTCGGTGCATTTGGAGTTCTTGAACATCATTTCACAAAGAACATTAAAACTTTTTTGTAAGGATTGTTTTTGAGACACGCCGGCCTTTGCGTTTAAAACTCTTTGGTTATCTACCCCGGGTTATTTACACAAATGGATAAATATCTCTATTTCGATAGCTTTTTCAAGTGATTTCAGCAATCGCCGGGAAAGACAAAATATTTCTTCAAGGCATCTGTTTACAGAATAGGTTTTGAAATTACGAACGGAAAGTTGAATAAACTCAACCTCGGAAGTAAATTAGACAGTGAGTCGAGGAATCGAAAGTGACACCTCGCTGTATTCCCGGGTGTATTACAAACGCGATGCGTCACGTCAACGTTTGCATTTAGATTACAGTAATATAATAGTTAACTATGATAATACGGTATGCTGATTTGTTTTCCATCTTGAATCTCATTTTAATATGAACTCTGAAATTCATCTGTGATGATTGTTTTTGAGACGCGGTTTGTGCTTCGCGTCACCAAGCGAAGACTCCAAACGCGGAGGAGTTGTGTGACAACAAAAGTGTAACGACTTGAATATGGCAAACTACCGATTTATGTGAGCAATCTTTGCTTGCTTTCCGAAATATTTATTAAAACCACACATGTTTCTTCTCCAAGAAAGTTTATATGAATAAGGAGGCTATTAAAGTAGAAGAAACGTCACGAATGAGTCAAAAACTTTAGACACGAACGAGTTGCTGTGACGACATACCCGAGCAGCGAAAAGACTCGTAAAGTGAAAACGGCAAACTACCCAATTTTTGTAAAAGAAATCTTTACTGATTTACCACAATATTTAGCAAAAACACACATGTTTCAAAATTACGAATAAGTCAAAAACTTCCTACACCAAAGAACTATTAGGTTACAAGTCTGCGAACTACGACGTACTGCTAAAAACAACTCGTTCGTTCGAAAACAACTCGTTCCTCCGTGCTTTCATAGTTAATGGTCGTGTCAAAGGTTTTGATTCTTTCGCAATGTTTTTCTAACTTTATTCACCAGCACTCTCTTTTTTTTGTGGTATATTTTCAGAGTCAAACTTTTTGGAGAAAGGTTTCAGAACTTATGCTTATATGCGAAACAATAATAGGAAAGATCACTAGAATTCTTACGGCAACTATGGCGTACTAACTTGAACTACGAATACAGTTGATAGATAGATAATTYGTAACACCGTATGGTATGTAAAAATGAAACTGACGTTTCGGACGTTAGTCCTTCATCGGAGTAAACTCCGTAAACTTCGTTTACTCCGATGAAGGACTAACGTCCGAAACGTCAGTTTCATTTTTACATACCATACGGTGTTACRAATTATCTATCTATCAACTGTTTTACTGAAAACACCGACGCAGTTTACACTAGTTTTAACTAGTTTTCCACCTTATGAACTACGAATAATTTATCGGACTCACGAAATTTTGTTGTCAACTATTTTCCTTTTCGTTATTTTTTTTGTCGTTCATGGATTTATACTGTGAAATATTGTTAAACTTCTTATTAAATAAGTGTTAATAGAGACTAGGGGCGTCATGGTTTACGCTGGGGGCGTCATGGTAGTACAGACTGGGGGCGTCATGGTATACGTGGGGGCGTCATGACAAGGGGGCGTCATGACCGGTTACCACAAATTATCTAATAATGGCACACCTCAATGATGGCATAGCAATAACCTTAGACTATTAGTTTGGGATATTAAGGTGTTAATCTGTAATATGACACTGATATCATTGAAATACTTACTGGAACTCCAAAGTCTTGCTTGCTTTACTGCGCTTCTGAATCACACACTTGAAATCATGAATCATGAATAGTTGAACAAAACATTCTATTGCCCATGAAGTTTGAAAATTCTTAGAAATAATCAATTAGAAATCATCGCTACAGTATCTTTTCAACTTGAAACCCTTGTGTACAACTACAGTGAATGTATATTTCTAGTTTGGCTGTGTTGAATCACAGCAGTCAATGAAATAGAGCATGCGTAGACATAAACTTCTTTCAAGTGATCCGCTAGCTCTTCCTTCTCACTTGGCAACATGGGGATATTGATTGACAGCTGGTACATGCTATTTGTTTGGATCGTAGACTGGAACCCTATAGCAGAAGCTTGCAAAGGTCTCTTGGGTAAGGTCCTGAAGACTCCTGGGTATTATTGCACAACATGTCCATTTTGTCGGAGAGGGACCAGAAATTTTTTTTGTATGCCTGGTTTTCCACAGGTAACCCGGTAATTAAGGCCCTATAATTATAATTATGACAGAAATACTCATAAAATGATGACATAATAGTCTGAGCACTGCTGTACAATATCACAATTTTAATTATTCTTTCTTTCCAACAGACTGGGTCAGTCTATGGGAATATCCTAGAAAAATGCTCAAGTTTTACTCAGAAGGAAGGAAAATCATTATTTAAAATCAAGCAAAGTAAACGGGTAAGAGAAATAGTTTGAAAATCTATATCATAATACGTAAACCAGTCCCCATCGGTATGGAAAAATAGGGATACAGGCAAGGGCACAGTCATTAGCATATGGCATAGAAAAACCTTCATAACTTCAAGAAGCCACACTCAAACTATGAAACAGTAGTCCAGTCAATCTATGACTTTTCAGGGTTCCAGTTCAAACTAATTGCAATAACTTCTTACTGCTATTATGTCAGGAGAGGTGTCCTAAATAACATACTAAAAATCCCAAAAAATCCCTTCGGTGGAAAATCCTGAAAAATTGAATTAAAGATTTTGATGTCTCACCACAGGGCTCCCACATCATTAAGAACAACAGCCAAGCTGTTTGCTGTCAATGCAGTGGCAAACCTAATTAATTTTACACCTATACTGAACTCCTGAATATGGGACTAAGATCCAAAACCTTGAAAACAAATAATATTAAATGTAAAAGAAACAACAGTAGAGTGAAGTCACTAAACCCGTGCAATAGATATTAGACTAATACACATTAGTAGACCCTAATTCCATTGTTTTCTTTTGTGTCTATTTGACTATTATATGTTGACTAATAATTTTTATTTCACGGGTTAAAATCGTTCTCTCTATTATGAAATGATGATACGTACATACAAAGAAATCATAAGTTAACTTATATGTCCATTTGTTTGTCAGGCCAAGAACCATCATCTGGTTAGTACACACTATACTAATGTGACATATTGTAACAAGTGTTTTGGATTACTGTGGGGAATTGGTGATCAAGGCTACCAGTGTACAGGTAAACACTAACACACTGTTGATCTAAGTCTTGTTGTTGTTCATAGTTCTAGGGGGTTGGTATCATTTAGACTATTACACCATATTCTTTGTATATGTCAATGTATCGAACCATTGGAACAAAATAATTAAGGAATAAGGTAATCATATTCTTTTATGTGTTATTTATGTGTACTGTTGTGATTGCATGTGATGATGGCAGTATGTGAATACAATGTACACAAGGCTTGTTATGAAGCAATAGAAGAAACCTGCCCAGGACCAAAGAAGAGAAAGGTAAACCACACATTTTTCCATATTAATACACATTTTCTTTTTTCTTTTTTTTTTTTTTTTTTNTTTTTTTTTTTTTCTTTTCTTTCTTTTTTCTTTCTTCTTTTTTCTTTTTTCTTTTCTTTTCTTTTCTTTAACGTAATATTTGAAAAGTGGCGGATTAAACAACACAGTTTTAAATCTGTAATGACATATTTTGAGAAAACCATTTTGAAATAGTAAACAGGGTGCATTCTGGTCTAGCTTGGGTACAGCAACACTATATTTTATGAGGAATGATAAACAAAAGATGCACTTTGTTTGTCATACTCTAAAGAGGCCTTTGCTCCAGTGAAAATAGACAGTTAACAGGCACAAACTACAAGAGAAAATCTCATTCAGTTATTTGCTTTGCTTACTTGCCTTACAGAGAGGTTTGTTGTTGTTGTGGGAAAAAACAGTAGAAATCATTTTCTTTTGGAAACAAAATTTCTTGTCATTCAAAACTATTACATTGTTCAAGGGCTTCCCTGAATCCCCTTTATTACCATCATTTTTATTATCCCCACCAATGTTACTATAACAATTTGTCTTTTTTTTATTATCAGAAGGCAAATGGTGGAACATCAATGAAAAGAACTGTTATTGCAAAAAGACAACCCACCAATGCTGAAGGTACTCACAACGCTTTTTGGGACTACAATAAAAAACAATGCAAAGAACTATTTGTGTATAGACTTATTAATAATAAAAATGATAATAATTATGATATAGTAGTAATAAATTATGCGTTCGGTGTGCATATAATGAAGTAGAGAGAATAAGAGAAAAATATCAAATGCCCTTGGCAGGATTCGAACCCACGTCTTCGGTATTCTAGTCCGATGTGTTAACCACTACACTACAAGGACCAACTACGCTGGTAACGCAGCCAGAATATGAAATGTAGGGCATTTGATATTTTTCTCTTATTCTCTCTACTTCATAATAATTATAGCTTGTGGCTAAGGCAAGACAAAACCCTCAAGCCAACAAGCACCATTGACAGCAGTGAGAGGCAGGGTTTCGGTTGACTCACCTATGGACTGACTTGCCTACCCAAGTCAGTCCAGATACCAGTGGCAGTGTCTTAGCAGTACAGCATGGCACCTATGGTTAACAATTATTAGTACTAATTACTAATTATTATCCCTGTTTTACTCACCAATAGAATTTGCTACCAATCGACATGTCACCAACGTACACTTGGTACCCAGCTATAACCAACCATCTGGTAAAGGCAAAGATTTTGACTCTGATTTGCAAGGTCAGTTACAGTTATTTATAATTATTAATTAATACAAATGTATAAGTGATCCCTAATTTGGTTATTTATTTCCCTCCTGTTTTTTGTTGTGTCCCTACAGAGAGTGGTATGATAGATAGTTCAGCAGATGAGAGCTCAGTAAGTACCATAACTTCGATACATTTAGTACAGCTGTATTTAATGTATCTAAATTTTTTGTTGTTGTTGCCTCTTAGGTCGCAAGAAAAGGAGACAGGTTAGAATTAACTAGCCTTTTTAAAGAGCATCTGACTGAGTGTGAGGGTGGCATTCTGCTCTATTGCCCTAAAATACATCACTAAATTTATTAAAATTTATATATAAGATTGGAAATATAGCAGATAAGTATGTCTAAAAGTGGTAGTCGGGGGGGGGGGGGGGGGGGGGGGGGATAGGGGGAGCTTAAGAGAGACAAGTGGGTGCATAGTGTAGTGAATGTTAGCTCTCCATAGCCCATGTGATGGAACATGGTAGTATTGCAGATGCTTTGGGTGATATACTGGGGTATCTATCATCAGGTTGTATCCAACAAGACCAGAAGAAGGAGGAGAGTCATTTTCTGAAGGAGAGGACAGGTATATTTGTTTACTACTCACATTAATAAACAGAAACATTTCCATTAGCACTTTAAAGAAACTGAATGTTGTTTTTATTTTAAGCAACTATTAATTTTTTCAATCTTAATTTTTTCCAGGTCAGTGTCTTCCCCTGAGGTAAGTTTTGCCATTCTCTGTTTTTGTCTTTTATTTTATTTTAAGTTATCATTGTTTGATCAATGGTTCTGTTTAAATGTTATGTGCAGGAATCATTACCTACTGTTCCTGTTTCTACTGTAAAGAAAAGGTAAGTGGTAAATGGGAGTTAAGATAAGTCAAATGATCATGCCTGGGAAGATGGTCATGGTGCTGGGCAATGAAGGGTGGTATAGCCTCTCACCTCTAGGGTCTTGGGTTCAATTTAGTAGAGTTTGTTAGGGGTCTCCCTTGATTCGAGGGTTATTCCATATTCCCTAGTTTTAGTCCCTGATTTTTTAGTTATCTTCTACTTAAAGTCTGTCAAAACGTAAACATTGTGACCCCAGGAATAAATATTTTGATATACTTGAAAAAAAATTGAAGTTTAAATGATCATTGGTATCAATTAATATTAATCCTCATGAATAATTCATTTGCTAGACGTCCTAATGGCAATGATCTAATCATATCTTCTACTTGAAAGTATTAGTTATGCATACTTATGCCATCATTACTCACATGGTCACATACGTTCTTCCTCCCTTTCTCTCTATGTAGTAACAATGAACTATTTTCTTCAAGGAAATTTGTCATGAGATCTGAGAGTGTCAAAACACCAGTAAGTAGACTATGACTGTTATGACTGTTACTCTGCTCGGTAACTAATGTGCATTATATTATTGGGTAGTTCAAAAATTATCCATTACCCCATCTATTATCCCCCTTGACTTCGGAAATTCTGAAATCTTTTCATGCCCCTGGCCCAAGAAATTCCATGCTTGTTGCTCCCCTCCCTGCCCCGAATTCCATATCATTACATATTATCTTAATTGCTTTATCGACAAAGAAGTAACCGCTGTTTTCATGGCAGAAGAACTTAAAAATTGAAGTCAAGAAGCATATTACTGGGTGGAAATTATTACCTAAACTTTGCTTAAGGTCTTAAACTTGGAAAATATTTTGGGAAAATTTTTCTTATAACTTATCTTTGGTTTTCAGTGTTTTTTCTCACTTCTATTGACAAACAATGCAGAAAAGAATGAAACAGAACTTTTAATGTGCATATTAGGGTTTGCTGTTTTTTATTGTATACGGAAGTTCTAACCCTTAAAATCATATGATCAACAAAAATTATTCCATTGTGTTGCATTTCTTTTTTCTTGCTATCAAACTTTTGGAAGAGGAATGAAATTCTGAGTACTGTGGAAGCCTTGGACTAGTTTTTAAGTAACTTTGTTCCCAGGACTCTAGTGCGAAAACGTCAGAGATATTCATGTTTCAGCAACCATATCAACTTATATGTTTTCATATCATACACCAGATCAAAATATGGAGACCAATAAATTTGAATAACTATTCTGCACTGACCAGTGACTGATTAGCCTTTTGTTTGTGTGGAAACACAAAAGCGGTTAGTCACTTGCTAGTCAGTGCAGAACAGTAGTTAATTCAAAGTAGTCGCCATATTCAAATGTGGTGTATGCAAACGACTGTAACAAACTAAACAGTTGGTATTGATATTGGTTACTTGACTGTTTACTACAGAAGGAGATAGCCAGTAAGAAGACTCTGGGATCCGTACCAAGGTCAGGAAGAAAATCAGTTGCGATTGGAGACTTGTGAGTCATGATCATACTATACTACCAGATGTCTCCTAACATTCCCAGGTGCCTTTGTATGCTCCCCTGTCTTTTCATTCATTCATTCCCCCAAATAATTCCATGTCTTCTTTGCACCATCTGGTACTATCAGTACCCCATGTTTACTAGTCTGATCGTCCTCTCCACCATCCAACAGGGTTCTTATTGTGATCAGTATTGGTTTTATCTATTATGCCTGATACGTTTCTCTTTTTTAAATTTAAGTCGAGGCAATGACATACAAGAGTCTGGTGTTCTTAACTATGGAAGGTAAGGGAAAAAATTGTAGTAAAGAAAACTACTACTCTATAATCCCTAAAATGTTGTGTTGACAGGAGGGGAGAAATGTGACTAGCTTGCTGCCCCTCACATCTGCAGGCTGTATGTTTTGTATTCCATCTTTCCTTTCTAAAGACAGAAAAGGACAATGAATGCTGAGATGTTGCTACACAAAACAGTTATATATAAATTGATTAACATTATCCCTTGGATTGCAGAGGCAATGATTCACCTACACTAGCTCTAGATGCCGTGTCAGAAGATGGTAAGCCTTTTTGTCTATTCCAGCTGTTAGATATCTTACTTCAAAAACTTACATAGCTTTTGACATTTCATTTCATATTTTACCAGTATTTTATCCTTTTTGCTTATTTGACATAATGTTGCATTATTCAGCACTTTTTCATAACTATGGTACATTTAAAGATTACTTGCCGAAGGCAAAGTGAATATACTGGTGAATATTTACTAAATATTATTTTAAATGTTATTAAATATTCACCATAATCACTGAGCCCTAAGTGACTGTTTTTTTCATTTAGTTAATTTTAGACTTGAATGTCAGAGAAAAGAAAAAATTCAAGATAAAAAAACTTTTTTTTGGCAAACATTGGGAAACCTCATAATTATTACTGCTTGAGCAGTGATTTTATCTCATAATCACTGGTCGCTCAAACAATCACAGTGTGCAAAGTTGATATTCAAGTCTGAATTTATACTAAATATCTATAACCAAAAAACTGCATGCATTTGCAAGAAGGACACACTGCTTCTAGCATGATCACAATCAATACTAATCTTGATAAATTCATTCTAACGTCTTCACTACTTGGCTCTAATTGCATAGTGTATGATAACATACTGTAACACAGCACCAGCCATTTTTCATTGATTTATATTTTGTCATTTAAGAGCTGTTGTTCTTGCATTCCACTTTTTCCACTATCTGTTACCTGTAGCAATTAACCTAACATCTAATCAATTAAGTAAGTTAAGTAACCAAACATACAGCAGGTTATCTCCTGGTCTGCAGAAGGGAAAATCTACAGAATCTTACGAGTTAAGTGTAAAGAAAAGTGTTAAAGTTTAAAAAGTTTAAAAGTTAAGGCACAAGCGCCTTATAAATATAGGGTATCTTTTCACATTGGTGCTTTTCACATTATCCTTTGTAAACGTAATCTTTGATCAAAGTCATAAGCTTGAAAAAGTCATAGAAGCATCAGTAGTACTTTTGCATGTTCTTTGGATTTCTTTTTTGTGGTCTTTTTTCCAATGAATTCTGCATGTCCGGAATTATTGCATCTATGTTCACCACAAAAAATGTAATTCATATGATCATCCTCCTCAACTCTAGAATGAATTTGATTTTATCTAGAATTTAAGATATTTTACTAGTCAGCCAAATAATTATCATTTTTAATTATGAACAAAATACTGTCCTTCTGTGAGCAGAAATGTTCTCTATCCCTCCAGCTGCCTTGTCATTAGAAGGAATTAAGGAAACCCCTCTCATCATTATACTATTGACAGTACTAACAGTTCTGTTTTTTATTAGCTAAACGTGTACGCTCACGTTCTGCTACTTTTCCTTACACAGAAGAGGAAGTGGTGAGTACATTCCTGGCATAGCTTAGATAGTATTCAGCATTGATACTAACAGGGGGGAGCGGGGCTGAATTCAAAACCCGGGACAGGTTTTCCATCAAACTTCAAACCCTCCATCAAACATTAACAATAGGGCTTGGTTGTTTTTTTACAACGCACGTGCTCGGGTTTGCATTGAAACTCACCCTAGCGTTTTAACCTTTATATGAAGTACACATTTACTAACCATTTAGTAATACTTGCTGATGTGTTAATTCAATAACTCCGTAATTATATCCATGTTACATCGTACAAGATGATGATTATTGACTCAGATGTGTTTGTATGCCAACAGACTTCTTTACTAACACCATTAATTTGTTTTCAATTGTTGCAGACCTAATTCATCGTACACATGTTCCTTGTCTTGTATTTTTTCATATTAACCCTTTGACTCCTGGTTTTTAATTTGGGAATACGGTATGCGCAGAAACGAGCGTTGAGTCTCAATATGCAAATGTTTAAGTCAATCAGTCAGCAACTCACTCGCTAAGATGTTAGCAGGTTTCCTTGGGACATGTTTCATTGGATTTTGAAAATGTTTTGAACATTTTAGACCAGTATTCAAGCCAACCTGCTCAAACTTTTTAAAGGTGAAATGTTTTAAATGCGGTGCATTTTTTAAATGGGGTTTCAGATGTCCTAGGAGTCAAAGGGTTAACACGGCAGATATTGTTAGTAACATCAGTAACCCAGTAACATAAATAGTGAACAGGGGTTCCATTGTTGATATGTTCATATCATTTATCTGTATCTTTCTTACATTACATTGCAGGATTCCGACTTTGAAGCAGATACCCAACCTCCGTGGCAACAGACTGTAGATAAAAAGGTATAACTATGTTCCTAGAAAACACAGCAACATATGGTGACATTCCCTAGCAGTACATGGTAATAATACATGTTTAGCTAGGGTATGGTGGCTCCTAATGATACCTAAAACCTTGTCCTTGGCAACAACTGGTAACATGCCCCTAGCTAGAACACCTTATAAAATGTCCCTAGCAACACCTAAATCAATCAATCAATCAATCAACTTTGTTTATAGAGGATGATACTTGACAATAATTAAACTGATAAACATTTGGTCCTCTTTTAACGTCTCTAGTTGGTTGGTTGGGAGGTGGGGGGACCGCCATTAACATGGTCATCTGAGCCACCCAAATATCTACCATTTGCATATGTTATTACATATGTTAAGGCAGCACCCAGTAACCAGTCATAATGCCCCCAGCCATGACGCCCCCATGTATACCATGACGCCCCCAGTCGTACTACCATGACACCCCCAGCGTAAACCATGACGCCCCTAGTCTCTATTAACACTTATTTAATGAGAAGTTTAACGATAATAATATGGCGCTACCACTATTGGAGTTGTTTCAAGACCCTGAGTGTTAGTTCGGCCAGGACTGGAACCATGACCTCTCACACAACCAACAGAGGCTCTTACCAACTGTGCTTACCGGGTGACCTCATTACATGCGCCTAGCAACGCCTTATAACCTGAGCCAAGCAACCCATGGTAATGTTCCCCTACCAACACCTCTTAACATTCCCCAAGGAAGACAGGGTAACATGCCCATAGCAACACCTTATAACGTACCCCTAGTAACACCTGTTAACATTCCCCAAGCAACATCTAGTAACATGCCCCTAACCATAATTCAGGACATGATTTTAGCAACAGCTGGTAACGCTTCTAGCAACACCTGGTAACATTCCCTAGCAGCACCTCATAACATGTCCCTAGTAACATCTGTTAATGCTTCTAGCAACACCTGCAAACATTCCCTAGCAGAACCTCATAACATGCCCCTAGCAACAAATTCTACTATTGTGTTAAAAGAGAAAAGAGTCATGATTGTCATTGTAATTGATTTTCTTTCTTTCTTTATGAACAGATTTTAAAGAAACTTAAGCAAAAAGAAATAAAACGCCAAGAGGTCATTCATGGTAAGAAAACTTATTGACAATGATGGACAGGTGGACTTGTAGTGTTAATCATTCTGACAACTGTCGTATTTGTGTTAACAGAACTCATTCATACAGAAAAAACCCATGTTAGAAACCTTAAAGTACTGGATAAAGTAAGTATTCTGTATTATTATCCAATTATTCGAGTTAGAGTACAAATAACGCAGGAGAAAGCCTAGATTATTTTGTACCAGTAAAAACTGGTTTTGAAAACTAGTTTTTTAAAGAATATTCATTTTCAAGTCTTCTTTTGGGAAAAATGTAAGCTCAGTTGAATAATAAATAACTTATTAGACATTTTAAGGTGGAATACGAGTGGACATTTTTTTCTTGTCTTTGTATTTTGTCTCGCCCTATCAGAAAAAAATATTCACCCATACTCCACTCTAAAATGTCTAATAAGATCTGCTTATTCCATCACATGTTCATGTGTCACATGTTAACTTCATGTGTTGTTATTTATATTATTATTATTATTTTATTCATATAGTCTAAGAGTGGTTTTCATAAACCCGTGAAATACACACTAGCCTAATACAAATTAGTAGACCCTTATTCCATTGTGTTCTTTTGTTGTCATTTCACTATTACACACTAACTATTGATAATTGTTTCACAAGTTTATGAAAATCACTTTATATTTAGATTTAATTTTGAATTTTTTAAATATTACCTCAATTATATTCATTCACTCCAGTGCTTATGTAGAAAGATTGAACTGAGACCTATAGACCTATATCCTTTTCTTATTTATTTTCTATTCACATTTATACATACCAGTAGATATATTTTTTGTCTTAACATTTTAATAGTATAGTGAAGGCCAGGATAATTGAAAATTATCATTCTGGTAACAGTGTACCTCTAATAAAGTTTAGAAGAAACCTTTTGAACTTTTGATCTTTCGTTAAGTTGAGCAGAAACTTTTTAACGACTTTGGCATAACAGATACATATAAACGAGATGCCAGATAACAGAGTCAAATGTAGAATTTAATCAGACCTTTGGAAAGAGATCACTCTTCCTTCATTCAGTGGCAATATATTAACAGTGACGAAGAAAGTCAAGTATTAACAGTCAGTGCCTTGTGGTATTTCAATGCATTCCTCTTGTTTATTTAGGCTTAATTCCTCTTATTTCTACAGCTTCTCTGATCTAGTATATAATAGTATATAACCATAGAATCTCATAACCTTAGCTGTACAAAATGTATTACCACCTGAAATCTATAAATGATAATAACAGTAATCATTCATTCACTCGTTTTCCCAGGTATTCTACAGACCAATGAAAAAGAAGAACATATGGCAATATGACATGATAAGACTACTTTTTCCTAACTTAGGTGATCTTATTCAAGTACATGGTAATTTTTCTCTATTTTTACACCATGCATAGTCTCATTCTATTGAACTTTGGGAATGATGAAATTTTGATTGTGCAGTCAAACTTTGGGATTTCAAGCAATATTATATTACAGCAACGATGTTGGATGGTAGGAACAATACGATCACTTTACGTGAGAAAGAATTCAATTCTCCAGGGAAAAGGGATTCTATTCTGCTATCTAAAATCACTGCAAAACCTTTATCAAACATCCAACTTTAGGCAGTTTTTAAGTTCTCTGCTAGATAGAGACTTGATGCCCAATGGAGTTGCAAATATCCTTTTTGGGAATGCTAAATAGAGGATGGCCATTAATTAAAGGTTCTGCTGTTGTTTGCTAGAGTGCATTTTCTATTATTTTTTCACAGTTTTACTTCTCCAAGCTATGAAGAAGAGAGAGCTAGAGAATGAAGTAATTTCTAACATTGGAGATATCATGTTAGATAGGGTGAGTATTCATCATCAGCTGTCAATAACATGATTACCATTCTCAATGACTTTCTGAACATCTTCATATATCTATGGCATGACAGCGGAGCTCCCCAGCGGCGCGAGTAGACCATCATACTTAATAAAAATTGTTAACCCATGGAGTTGATTTTTGATGGCTTGACTACTACATCACTGCCGTCCCTCCATTTGCACATACTGACGTCCGTGTACACAATGCAGGGATCCCAATTGATGCAAAGCAAAACTACTCACAAACCCGGCTCTCAAATGCTCAGGAAAACATTGCTGTGGGACAATTTTAAGCCCAACAACAGCAAAAAAAATTATGTAGTGAAAGATGAAATTTATGAGCATTCTTCAAGTATTTAGGTATGGTTTCTTTTAGCAAACAATATATATGTAATGGGGTTCTTGTATAACGCATTTCACATTGTCTGAGTGATTTGTTAGTAATGATGAAAAGGTACATTATACACCGTGAAAAGATGAAAAATCTTACTGACGTTTCGGACGCTAGTCCTTCGTCGGAGTAAAAGAGAAAGAAGTGGTAGAAAGGAGTGTGTATATATGATAGAATAAGACAAAAGAAACCAATGAGAGCAAGGTAGGCCATTCGTAAAGTTTCTACTATTGATCGTACCACCGCTCTCACTCCTCACACTCGTCCCTCTAATGATCGCATTCCTTTCACTCTTACGTATCATCCTATTAACATTTCCATTAAACCCATTGTTAACCACAACTTTTCTCTGCTTGACTCTGATACTCGCAATTCTGCTATTTTCAACAACCGCCCTCTYTTTTCCTATRAACGTGATCGTAATCTYCGTTCTTTCTTGGTCAAGGGAGTTCTTCCCTCTAACAAAGAACCTGGTACTTTTTGCTGTTCTCATAAACGTTGTTATACTTGTCCTCACATAGTCTCTCACACTTCTGTTGTCGGTCCTAAATCAACTGTTAAAATCACTGACCATTTTGTTTGTACCACTTCTAATGTTGTATATTGTATTAAATGTACCCGCTGTAATCTTTTGTATGTGGGCAAGACTGGCCGCCGTCTTGGTGATCGCATTTGCAATCATCTTTATGATATTC
>NW_022261504.1:0-14444 GCF_009602425.1 Actinia tenebrosa | reverse complement strand
TGTCAGTTATTTGTAGATTTTATTCACTATGATGTCACTAACAAGTGACGTAACATCTATCATGTGATATATGTCAGTTATTTGTAGATTTTATTTACTTATTTATTTACATTCATTCTTTCAGAGATCTCATATTGGCTGCCATCTTGCAAGGTAAGTTGATATTGATAGAGATTTATTATTTGGTTTTAAACTGTTAATGCTTGGACTCAACCAGCCTAACTCACCATGTTTCATGGGAATGTTTTGTGATCTTTCAACTGGATCATCTGTTCTATATTCAGCTAATCGTCTGACGGTGGCTGTGAGTGATATTCTTAGTCCAGGGCCTGGTGAAGAGGACGTTAGTAGGTCTTTTACCAATTCATCGTTAGACCGATCCGACAACGAAGGAACAATCTCACCTCAGGTTAGTCTTTTTACCTCTTTTCTCATTCCTGTCTGTTTGCCTGCCAGCCTTCTGCCTGTCAGTCTGTTTATCTGTTCACCTTTCCGTCTGTCTGTCCGTCCACCTGCCTTATGTCTTTCATCGTCTGTCTGTCCACCCGCCGTCTGTCCACTTTTCCGTCTGTCTGTCCACCTGACATGTCTTTTTGTTCGTCTGTCTGTCCACCTGCCTTATCATGTTTGTGTGTCTGTCCAACTGCCTTACATCAACAGGAGGAAATTTAATTGCGTGTATTCTCTACTTTCACATCCCCATAATTCCTTGTGTGTTTGGGGGTAACCATTCAAAAAACTGTCCCAAATTGAAAGGTTTCTTAATTGAATTTATACTATACCTGCTTTTATCTGTACAATACTGATTATCAGTTTATTCCAAGTTATTATTGCATGTACAAATCATCAAGAGCTTTGGTCTTACAGAAAATGTATTGACTTACGAAAAAATGTTTAAAATTTACCTTAAACGTATTCAAGCTTCTATCTTTTTCTGTTTTTTTACTTCATTTTATCTTTGGATACCAAACAAGGTATTTTCAACATTGTCTGATCAGCCTTCAGCAAAATAAGTGGGTTTTTACCCTCTGGTTGCCCCCCAAAGACGCAAAGTATTATGGGGATGTTAAAGTAGAGAATGCCACCAGTTAAGTAATTCAATCCACCTGATGTCTATTTGTCCGTCTGTTCACCTGTCTGTCTGTCCTGTTACCTTTTCTCTACCCCTGTCTTCATGTCTATTGTTAATCCAGTATTTTTTCCTTTAATAGCAACAGTTAGTTTTATCGACATCAATATTAAATGAACAGCTTACAGCCCTATTGGTAAGTAGTGCATGATCACAGCATCAGTTCCTGTACTATTGGCAAAACCCAAAATGGTTTTTCCATTTCTCGTTATTTCAAGTTCCACCTCTCAATTGCCCTATTTCACTATGGCGTCACATCAAAACGATCTGTTGTTTAAACGCAAAGGATCATGGTCGTCGGAGGGGGTCAAATCAACGCAAATGCACTGAAAATTGTTCTAAAACCCGTATCAATCACATATTATATCTGAAAACCAGCACATTTTAGATTAAACTGTTTTGCTAGGAGCAAATTTTGTTGAAATTTCTATTGGATTTGGCGATACTATCCCCCACATAAACAAGCAGTGACGTCATAGAGTAGATATAGTATGAGCATTGCGCGTTGACAGTATGAATTTGGAGGCGTCACGCAACTATTCACAACGTTCGCCGAATAACTGACAAAAATCAAAACAGAACAGAGCATGCATATGTTACTCGTAAGCTTCTTGCTAGATGATCTAATCTATTGACTCTTGACCAGTACTCTTGTTGTCATTGTCCTCACACAGAAAATAACTGTTTATTCACTTGCTATTGTTTTCAGGGGATAATTACAGACCGAGATATGGCAAGAGAAAGGTGAGATGTAGTTTTCAGACCTTGGGCCTATCCGCAGATAACCCAATGATTGATAACAGTATTGTGCCTAACTGAGTTAATGCTTCCTGTTCTTAGTTTACAAAGTGAACTTCAAGGTGCCAACAGTCAAATACAACGGCTCAAACAAGGGCGTTCCTCATCCCGGCGAACACGTGATTCTGGAAGCTCAAGCTATATATCACGTGATGATGATGACGATGATGTTTATCATGGCTTCCGGTCAGCGGACTTGCGAAGACCCAGTTCACCTACGTCGTCAGCAGCCGATATAGACTCCGGTAAGCTTGGGCACTTTCACTTTTAATCTGCGTCTTACCTTAGATGTCTTATATGGACATGTGTGTCTAATTTTATCTCTAGATTATGCACCTTTGTCTGAGGCGAGTGCAAGTGACTGGCTATCAGAGGACAATATGGTATGTAGCAATCTATTTCATTTCAATGCGCTGCTTCATTATCGCTGCATAAATCTTGACAACATTGGCCCTGTTGTTAGTGTTTATTTGGTTTTTATTTTGGGTCAAAGTTTTGACTGTTCTTCTCATGCTCACAGGATGTAGGTAGATCATCATCATTCAGCTATCGCGATAGAAATTCACTGGTAAGTCTTACCAACTGCTTTTACAACACATATTCCATATGACGTAATTGTCTCATGGCAATCCAGTCAGTATATCATCATGTTATCATTTCATCATGTATTTTGTGAATAAAGGTGATGACTATTAGGGCTAAAAATAAAACTTATATAAACCCAAAATGCATGCTATTAGTCACGGTAAAATAACTTCAAAAAACATAAAAATAAAACGAAATCATAAAACAAATAACTATGCACTGCTTTATATCTATAAAATAATGAGCCATAAGTTGCGCTAAATTGGGTTAAATGAAGCAAGTGTAAACTTGGATGACTAAAAAATTGGATACGATTTGAACTTTATAAGTTAAGACATGTTGTTTTACTGTTAAAGATATTAACCAACCCAGATCTTGCCATCGGATCAGAGTGCCTCGACGTATGACCTTTAGGTAAGTTGTCATGGTAACATCATTGTCCAATCACAGATACTCGCTAAACGCATGTTTCCATAGACACATGCATCACATGTAGATGGGACAGTATCACGTGGCCCAATCACAGAGCACCCACTAGTCTCAGGCCATTTCTGAGTTCGATAAACGGGATGTATTGTCGTCTAGATTCGGTCAGAAACTCGTAAGGGGGTTTAAACGTTTAAAACATTAACAATGCTCCGGATTATTGAGATATGCAAATTAGGAGTTTTGATACCATATTTAAAATTATGAGTTTGGTTTCAAGATATCAAACTTCTCTCCGAATTTCCTGACTTTCATGGGAGATTTACGGAATCTTACAATCAAACATTTGAGATATCTGTCTTTAATTTAGTTTATATTCCAGAGCGTCGTAAGAAAAAAATGTATAGCTGTTAGACGTTTCAACCCACGTTTCTGATTCGATACAAACAATATCAATATAAGACGTGATAAACAAAATACGTTTTGTACAGAAGCTAGACCACAATGCATCATGTTCTCTATCTATCTCAGAAAAGGTCTATGTTTCCATGTTTTCATGTAAAATAAGCACGTTCCGTGTATGTGAGAACAGTATCACGTGTTTTGCTGGTGTCATAGTAAACTAACATGTGTAACACCAATTCACGTATTTATGTATCTTGTTATCTTGTTCATCATGCTTCCCTTAGCCTATAGCATATTGCATTTTGTTGGATTCCCATATAAAATATTTATCACTAATGATACAAGTGCTTTGATCACGTGACGTCCTGAACCTTTCTACTCGCACTGAACATTTAAGGGACTGAATCATATACACATTTCGTAACAGACTAGCGGATTTTTTCTTGATAAACCTGCAATAAATCCTAGTACACTCTGAATTAAACTCCAATAAACTATTACAAGTTATAAAAAATCTAAAATATAAAACATGCCTAACTTTTTATTTTGCTTGGTAGATAACTAAATCTTGTCTGGCTTGCCTTATCAAAGATATTTTAAACCTATAACTCCACGTTTTAACGTACAAGATAGAGGTTCATAATGACCCATCTTCTGTCCTTGCTTTCTACTCATGCGTAATTTGATACAGACTGTAGAGTAATGCAGTCTCATCCCTCCCTCCCCTACAACACCTCGAGTCATTGCATTGTGTTCAAAAAATAAAAGTATTCTATCCTACACATTTACTGAGGCCACAGGGAACCCGGCTTTCGGAACTTTATATATTTTTCTTTCACATAATTCTTATGGGTTTGGTAGATGACTTAGCTCTTTATGGGTTTCTTGTGTTTTGACATCAGTTTATGTTTACATAAGCTATAATCAGAGCTGTACTGTTGGGCGTTGCTCTTTATGGATCGCCTGTGGTGTTCAAAAGTAACGCACCTTCTAGTAAGTAGTCAAAAGAAGAAACTCGCTTTCTTTGTTGCAGCTCTTCTTTTCTTTTGGCTGCTTATTAGAGTGCTTTACCAACGGCTATCAATTTGAATTAAATCGGGTCTATCGATTTACAGTCAGTATCAGATTGACAGAAACCGATTTAGAACCACAAAAAAACCCATGATAAGCAAACATATTTCAAAATAATCATTCAACCAGGCTCCAAAACCCTGGTTCCCTGTGCTGAGTTCTGTTTTTTTCATTTTTATTTGCTACGTTACCTAGACAACAAGTGGATACCGATCTTCAACAGCGTCCTCGCAAACTTCACGACACAGGTATCCCGCCAGCAAGACCTTGTATTGGAGCGACGACCCCGACACAGAGTCCCAATTTTAGGATTTTATCGTAAGCCAGTTGCGTTAATCCATTAATATCAATAGCATTATATTTAATGGTCCAAACACGACCGCAATCCCGAAGGTATTTTGCCAAACACGATTTGTAGACAGCTTTTACTATTAACCAAAGCTTTAATAGAAAAGCAAAGATGAGCAACTATTCATTAGAGTGTAGACCTTGTATCCGTGAAATAGTACTAACTGATAAGTACAAAAAAGCACCAATGAAACATTCGAAAACAAAACAAATAGATTTGTTTAGTGATACTTAATTTTTATGCTATTTCATGGATATATTGTTTACACTCTACTCAACGAATGATGTTCTTTGTACATCACCTTCCATAGAAAATTCGTATTTTTAACTCATTAAATCGTCAAACACGGGGCAAATATTTTTACAATTTCAATAGCTGATAAGAAAGTTTGGTCCATTTTGATGACCAGGTGTAGCAAAACAAGAAATTGTAAAGAAAGACTTCAAAATTAAATTATAAGAATAAGAGATTTTTTATAAATGTTTTTATAAGAGTAGACAATAATACAAATGCGCGTCCAGTGAATCCCATACAACCATTCATATCCCTAAGGCAATAATAATTTAACTGCGAAGACTAGACTAATGAAGTCAGTCAATTTGTTAGATTCCCGCCAAAAGCGCGCGCGTGCGTCTTTCTTTCTGCATATTTTGATGAATGAAATCTATTGGAAGCGGTTTTTATATAAGCGACGTTCTTATTGGCTATTGTAATGGTGGTAGAAATGATACGAACTAATAAAATTACTGTTGATACTTGCTGCGATTTCCAGTCACATGCGACCAACTAAGACCTAAATCACAAACGAAAAATTGAGGTGGATCCTAACTAATTCAGAGCGAATTTTGGATTATTTTATTCAATTTCATAACTATTTTTCTGCCTGGACTTTCCATCCAAATTTATACACGGGTTGCAGTAGTATTAGATGAAAAAATTCTAAAGTTTTCAGAAAAATCGTACCTATAGGCGATAAGGAGAAAAAGCCAAAAACTAAAAATAGCACTGTTTGATTTTCGGCTGTAATAGGCTAACAGTTTACTTAAGAATCTTAAAATAAAATAAGCTATTAGATTACCAAAGCACATTATATGAAAAATCCAGTCAAACTGACGCACTAGTTTTGCGTAGCAAGCGAGAATAAAACTGTCCACTGAAAATTCGCTCTGAATTAGTTAAACAAGCCTAAAGATTCCGACTTCGAATTTCAAACGCTAAACTACAAATCATAGTTATAGTTGTGCAGTCAAACGTTTGAGATTCGGAGCTGGAATACTAACATTTTAGAGAAAATATATTCAGACCGAGAAATTCACAGCGACAAGAAGCATGAGATAAGGGAACCGATTTTTTATGAATAGTCTCCTTCACAGTTCCCTGCGCCATCTTGAAAGGAGGTAGCTGTGGCTTTGCATCGAAGCGAGACGAACGGTGAGCTTGCAATTATAGAGACCTTTTTTAAACACCTTGTAGAATTAATCACATGTCTCTATCATTGCAAGCTCACCGTTCGTCTCGCTTCGATGCAAAGGCACGGCTACCTTTCAAGATGGCGCAGGGAACTGTGAAGGGGACTATTGCACGTGTTCATCAGAGTGTTCACGCCAGTCCTGGTGTAGAAACCAATAGATACGATAGAAACCCTTTTGATTGACGTCCACCCAAACTCAATGTTTCGTTTGTGATGAAGGTCTAGTTGGTCGAGTATGACTGGGAATCGCAGTAAGATTCAAAATGATATAGGGATGAAGGGAAAGCAAAAGTACTTTTAAAATGTTGTAAATATACTTTTTGTGTAAATTAGACTTATTTTAATATGTAATATGTTTAATACACCTATAATTATAAAGAATGTCTGTTATTTTACAAGACCTTATTTCTTTTAATGTCGGGAAATGATTAGTGCTAGCTGATTCGTAACGCGCATGCGCACTTAGGATTTATTTTATTCTTTCAAAATTATCAAATATATCAATCCATTTTACAATGACAGAGCCATTAAAAATTAAGACCCTGTTGGCAGGGTAGAACGGATTACCTGGTTGGGACAGTTTATCTGAGTCTCTAAGAATCCAAAGAAGCCAGTGGAATTAAGTCAGTGCAGAGTTTCAAAAGACAGTGATAGAGCTACCAATGTACTATGAATGCCATATTTGGGCAAATTGTTTAGGCCATAATGTCATATTTCTATCATAATGTCAATCGGGAAAAACATTTTCAATTCCAATTTCTAGAAGTCCTTGACACCGGAATTCGGATTTTCGCATACAGGTCATCACTGCGGGGAGGTGGGTGGGAATTCGGATTTTCGCATACAGGTTATCACTGCGGGGAGGTGGGTGGGGCGTTGACGAGTCGACCACCAAGACCGTTAAGCAAAGGGATCGAGTGAAATTATTCATTCTGAAGTCTCGTATTTATAACCTAACCAATTAGGTTGTCAACTAGTGATCCCCGGAAGTATCGGAATGAGTGTATAACCACGGGATGCGGAATTTGGACGTTTTGTCGCGCTGGTGCCGAGTGGGAAAAGTCTTGAATTTTAAGTCATGTTAATTGGTTACCTGAGCAGGAACCCTGTAATAAGATCTATCTAGTTGAATGACTTTATCTGAGATAAAGTTGAAACCGACTTTAGATGGTGACGTGTATGGACCTCAAAACCAGGGGCTTGAAGATTCGCTGCGCTCACTCGTGAAATATTTTCAACACTCGAAGATAAACTTCATATCTTCGCGCCACCTCGTAATATCCTCTATATTTTTTTATCCTCTATTTGCTAAATAAACATTTCAGGTCCTATTTATGAACGTTTACCCTAGATTATTGCAGTGAAAAAGAACATATGAGGGGTGTGCCTTGAGATTTGTTGTAAATGTTCTGGCCACATATTCCTTTATAGAATATCATATTTGCCCAAACCCCCGTCCCCCGTCAAAAATCTAATAGTCCGTCCTTCATGTGAAATAAAGTTAAACCTTGCTCTAAAAGACATTGAGTTTCATCAGACTTTGGTCCAATGGGATCGAACGTACACTGTCACGTGTATGGACCACTAACCCCGCGATAAAGTCTTGTTCATTGATATTCACACCTGCGTGAAAACTATTGTATAGCAAAGGGAACCCAATCTCTGAAAAGTGCAACTAGCAACCAAAAGTGCGCCACAGGGCGGTTTGAAGTAATTTCTTTTCCCAGCTGTTTCACAAACTTAAACCAACAAAGATACAAAGAAATGAGATACTTTATTTGTATATATAATCTATGGTATTCCAATTACAAGTCAAATGTGAGCAGATTTATTTGTGGTTCAATATAGTTAGTTTTAACTCAGGCCGTTCTCACAGAAAGAGAATACTTTAGAGAAGAAAGCAAGACAAGTTTTGCCCTAATACTTTACGATCAAGGTCAGTCATGTTTTACATTGAGTGAATGTACACTCTCTTTATACAGAAAGAGTAACACAACAGTGATTATCTAAATGCCATGGGTTTGCTCATACCAACACAGGCAGCCCAAGCACTGTAATACAGTGCTTACAACAGCTTTGAATGTGAGCGATTAACGGTCAAAATTCGAATCCTTTAAATTGCAGTTTATTTGAATAATAACGACTTACCTTGATAACTTGTTGTGTCTTTTATTACTTGGCCGAGTTTGAATACATTTGGACGCATATTTATAGTGGAGGGAAAAAATTCGATAACCCAGTGAAAATGTGTCTTTAAACTCGGCCAAGTAATAAAAGACACAACAAGTTATCAAGGTAAGTCGTTTTGTATGAATTTTGACCATTAATTGCTCACATTCAGAGCTGTCATAAGCACTGTATTGCAGTGCTTGGGCTGCCTGTGATACCAACAGCATAATTCAAACTGGGGTTTGTGTAACGATATTGCGATAATGATTAAAGATTCTTCAGATCTAGCTTTAAGTTTACTTAGGAAAAGGAAGATCAAGGTTTCTTTTTTAGCTTTATGAAAACCAAGATTAACTATGGAATTCTATGTTTATTCCCAAATTGCTTTTTATAGACTGAATCAAGAATTCCCTGCAGGCGCAAGAGCAAGGGATCCTTATCTATTCTCCCTAGAATATATTTTGGCTTATAATGAAGAGTCCAAATGGAAAATTAGATTTTAATTATGAGTAGATGTTTCTTACTAGCAAACAAGCCTTCCACTATCTTGACATTTTTTATCAAGAAATTTTAAGCACGGCACTCTTGTGTGGCACCGTTAAGTTATAAAAAATGTTAATTCAATAAAAATTTACATAATCATGTTAGCCATCTCACTCAAATGACCTTCAAACCTTCGTAACAATGTCTGTCTGTTCGAGGCTTCTGACTGTCAGTTGAAATTAATAAAAGTATGAAAAAACCTACAATAAAAATAAAATTTTAAATTTCTGCTTTTGGCAATTACATTTCCTTAAAAGATCTCATTGTCAACAGAACTTTTAAAGCACTAAAATTCAACACAATCAAAATGGTTTTGTCGGTATTGTCGCCATTGCCTAATCGATTGACTCTGGGAAGCCTTTGTTATTGTAAATATTAATTATCATCATACAATATAATGAATTATTACTCCTAGCTTGGTTGTTAGGTGTTTCTAGATGTGGCCTCTTTGGCTGCTAATATGAGAGGTACCAGGCTTGCTAGAGGCTTGGCTTGTTTAAGGAATGGGTGCTGAAAAACGACAACACTGGAAAGTTACAACTTATGAAAAATAATCAGATAATTACGTACTACTTTAGAAGAGTGGTTTTCATAAACCCGTGAAATACACACTAGCCTAATACAAATTAGTAGACCCTTATTCCATTGTGTTCTTTTGTTGTCATTTCACTATTACACACTAACTATTGGTATTTGTTTCAAGAGTTTATGAAAATCACTCTAATGGTTAAATAGTCAAAATAACAAAAGAAACATTTCATGCACAAATAAATAAGGTGTGGATTGAAAATTCAAATAAAGAAGAAAAAAATAGAAAAGGAAAAGGAGGGAAAGGAAGGCACTCAAAAAAGGGAAGGAATGAAGAAAGGAAGAGGAAGAGGTGGTGGAAGAAAGGAAGTAAGTAAGAACCAAACCACTGTAGTCAGTACTATAGCAGTTTGTTTCAGTTTCTTGCTGGCATACTCACGAGTAGAAGCTCTCTAGCTGAAGCTCTCTTTTCTACATCCATTTCTAATGACTGTGCAAGAAAGTCTTTAAATACTGGAGACAGTCTTTCTGGGTGAGCCAGCTCTGGGGTACCATTTGTAGCGATCAAATATAATGCCTAGATAGAGTAACAAACAATATATCATTATACCCAATCATCTATTTGGATGCAAGGTTTACTTTAATGTTACTCTTGAAAATAGTATTCTTTGGTCTAGCTGCATCTATACTCTTTTATGCATAACTGGTAAACAAAGGAATAATACTTAGAGTAAGTGCAAGCAATCTAAAATGGGAAAGCTCCATAGGGTTTTATCTGCGCGCTACTGTGTAACTTCAAATCGCAAATACCCGGACGCAAACGATCCAATACTAAGATTTTTTTAGAGGTTTCAAGGGAAAGATGAAATTTTCTAATGAGCATGTTTTTACTGAAATCGGGATTAATATAAAATCGCTGTTAAGCGTCAGTGCGTTTATTTTATTGCCTATTTTCTCCATTTTTTGATCTAAGATTTTAAATTGCTTTTAAGAGTAATGTAGTCCGTAAGGATCGAGTAAATTAAGAATAGGTTGGCCAGTCAATCTCACGAATTTTGCTCAAATTTGGTATATAAACTTGGTTTCGGGCCCTAAGTACGAAATGGATAATTTTTTGCGCAAAAACATTTTTACGACAAAATTCGGGGGGAGGGCCAGTTTTGGGTCCATGGTTGGCTGGTTACGACACAGTTCAAGCACTGTTTTGGTGGCGCTAGAAAAAATAAAATATTTATAAGTTCTGAATGATTTTGATATCAAAATGAACCCTGGTTCATACTCTTCCTTTATACATAGTAAAACCTGGTAATTATTTAAAAGGGTTTGTCAAATGACTCCCATTTGCCTGGGAATGGGAAGTTGGTTGGGGGTGGGGATATTGTAATGAAAGGTACCTACCCTTAATGGATTTTCATTCAGGTATGGTGGCTCCCCTTCAACCATTTCAATTGCCATTATACCTAAACTCCAGATGTCCACCTAGAAACAAATTAGTACATCAGACATTATCATTATACTACAGGAGGACCCTTATAGAGTGGTACTGTATATCATACCCTTGGTCCATACTGTTTTCTTGTAACAACTTCAGGAGCCATCCAGTATGGTGTTCCTACCATGGTAGAACGTTTATTCTGCTCTGGTGTTATGGTAGCACAGAAGCCAAAGTCAGCTGCAAAAAACATGAACATAAAAATTTATGTACATGGTATGGGGTTCTTCAGATCTTTGTTTTGGGGCCTTTTTAGAAGTTGCAAATCTCACTATTTGTAGGCAATTTACGATAGGACGTTTGCATGATGGCGTCATTTGACTCCCACTACCATAATGCTTCACGAATTTTCTTTCTTACCGTAAATCCTCTATTTAGCCCCCCTTCTCAAATAAGCCCGCCTCTTTAATAAGCTCAAAAGGGTGTGAGTAGTTTTTGATATTTTGCTTCTTTAAAAAGTTATTAAATTTTAAAGTTGGAACGTCGAAAAATTTCAATGCCGGTTAATGTTCTACCGCATAAAAGACAAAATACTCAAAATATCAAAACTCGCTCACATCCTTTTGTAGATTATCTTTTGCTTATTCACATAGTGAAATTCTTTTGGCTATACGCACTAACGCTATTTTTCTTAATTCACTTTTAGGGAACATACCCTATTTGTGTTAACAGCTTGGCATTGTTTCAAATTAGAAAATCACTTTGAAATAATATGATTTTCGAAATCTTTATCATATGACAGCTTTAAAACGTTATATAGTATTAGGGTTTTTTGTTTAAAATGTTGCGTAGAGAGAGTTTAAGAGAAACATATCCCTGAAGGTCTCCAGTAACCTTAATAAAAGAAAGTGTGCAGGCAGTCTGGTAGGAGAGGTCTATGATGGCCAATGGTTGTCATCCATTTTTACCCTATTTTTTTCCAAACGTATAGCTATTTTTATTCTAATTTTGATTTTAAGTCCTATTTTGATGTGAAAATAAGTTTAATCTTACTATCAGATTGAAACTAAATCTAAAATAAAAGTGTTATCATTTGTATGTCATTTTTCAAAATAATATTTTAAAAAATCGACGTCGTCCTTTTTATCAAAAAAACCCTTCTCATGGCCTATTGTTATCATTATCAAAGTATCCCACGCCATTATCCTTAACCATGTACGACAAACAACGATGGTTGGAAGGAATATCTACGTTTGCAATTAGACTTAAAGGATTTACAATATCTATGAGATCAGTATTTTAGTATTTTACTTACTCAGTTTGACCTGTCCATCCATTCCTAAAAGAATATTATCACTCTTTATATCTCTATGAATGACACCATTACTGTGTAGGAAATCAAGGGCCTGTAAACACTAGAAAGACAAAGCCCATGATTCAACTACAAGTGAACTTAAATAAAAGAATATATGCCATCCCAGCAAGAGAATATGAACTAAGAGAAGGGATCCCCGCGCCCCATCATTAGCACTCTTTGATGCTATTTTTAGAGTCATTTATTTGGGGGTTTGTTTTTCTTCACGCGAATAATGCGTGCGCTCTACCCTGTTTTCTTTTGTTTTTTTTTAAAAAACCGTAAGCAAACAGCGTAGAGCGCGGGCAGTAGTGCGCTTGTACAAAAAAAACTATGGCAAATGCGATTCTAAAAATAGCATCAAACGGTGCCTATGATGGTTACAAGCATGAATACCAAAGATTCCTTCTCTTAGTTCATTTTCTCTTGCTCCCAGTGAATCACATGCCATATGAAGCTTGCTCTGGATTTCTACTGAATCTTCGTAGTACATCCACACAATGACCCTATGCCTACAAGTATTTGTAGTAGCATGTAAGGCACCTTACCTCTCTACATACAGATGCTATCTGTCCCTCATCCATACATGTTTCTGTCACCACATCTGTTAATGATCCTCCTGCTAAGTATTCCATCACAACCCACAACTCTTCACCAACTAAATAGCTGTCTACATAGTTTACAATGTTGGGGTGCTTGTTTTCCCTCATCACTAGAATCTCATTGATAATTAGCTCCTGTAAACAGATAGAGACAAATTAAGTTCATTGGATGATAATAATGACAATATTTATAATGGCTTTACGGTCTTTTGAATGCTCTGAAAGTAAAAGTCGATTCACTTCTTGCGGCGTGTCATGGCTTCTAGGGGCTCCATCATCCCGGCTAAAATATTTTTTGGAGCAACGGAATGGCGTTCCTACGGCTGTTTTCTTTTTGCAAAACCCCGAAAATACAACGATCGAAAGTTTACTAAATCTTTGATTTATATGTTTTTCTACGAATGTATTGCTTAACACACGCTTGTGTACTAGGCAAAACCCTTGCACTTGTTGATCAACAAGTCCCGTAAATGACGTCAAAGCGAGGTACCAACCTCTCCAAAATTTCGCTAAAGGGAGCCCATTTGAAAAGTGGACGTTTTCCAAGAATGTTTCACGGCAGTCTAGTTGTGCAACATGAGCCAGGCAAAAAGCTTTCGAAAAATCTAAACTTACATTCAGTTAAACTTAACAAGAAGGAAAGGAAAGGAAAGGAAAGGAAAGGAAAGGAAAGCGGAAATAGTTTTTAGTTTTTAGACGCCTTGTTTATTTTTTCAGTTAAAAATGTGTTCAAACCAAGAGAATATTCTCTTGGTTCAAACGTAAAACATTTGTTCCACAACACATCCTAGTAACACTATATAAATTACTCATACAGCCCTATTGATTTTATGGCTAGTTGATCTAAATCTGTCTCTAATTTCTCTAAATGTATGATGTTGTTAACGGACTTGCACCGTTTAATATTTGTAATTTGCTTTCTTTTTAAGTAACTTCCACTCACATAATACTAGATCATTTGCATCTAAAAACTTGTACACCAAATGTTTTCGAACTTATCTTCGGAAAAACTTATTTTCTTGTCTTGGCGTTTGCTTATGGAATCAAATTCCAAACTCTATACGAGATTTCATGTCAAAACCAGCTTTCAAAAAGAAAATTAGACAACTTCTCTTTGCTTGTTTAACCAAATCTGGCTATGAGGTTGATCTTTTTTCTACTTGCTAAATGCAAACTTTACTTTTTTCATTATTTTATAGAAATCGTTATTTTTTAATATATATACTTATGAAATTCCTTGTGCGTTTATAAAGATATATATTTAGTCTCATATTGATCCTGTTCATTTGCTTAGAGATAATGTTGTAAAATAAGCTAGACATTTGTTTTTTTGTTTTCTTGTCTTTTGTTGAACACAAACCCACCTAGATTAGCTTTGCTATTTGTGGGGGAGTGTATTATATTCATGTAGACAGAGCGGAAAAACCGGACGCATGCGCATTAGAGACTATTTTCATGAGCAATCCAATATGGCGGACGAAGGGCGGTAAAAATCTGTCTCTAGGAAAATTGCTCTAAAAATGGACAAAAACGCAGCAATGACACTCAAAACTTTTGATCACAACTCGTAATCTGCCACAGT
>NW_022261503.1:89499-128589 GCF_009602425.1 Actinia tenebrosa | reverse complement strand
TCTGGCATGAAGTGTTCGCTACAGACGTAGCATGACTCGCGTTTTGGTGGATTTTTTCTTCTTACTTTTTCCAGCCATATTTTTGCAATTTTTTTGTCTTTTGGAATTCTGTGAAAGGAAATTTCTTTTCCCTGTATTGTTTTGGAACCATTGAAACAACCAGGCACCATACAATGAGGCATADTTTTTAAAAAAGGAGTGAAAAAATTAGTAAACAAAGCCGTGTAGAGAGTGTTTTTGTTGAATTTCGCGCGAAAGTGCAGACCGCGCAGTGACGTCACACGCCGCTGACCAGTAGTATGTTGCGCGTTCAGAAGGCAATTCAAAATGGCGACCGCCATGCTCGGATTTTTCGTGTCTTTCGTAAATTATTTCTCTGCTGTACTTGATGCTATGGAGTCAAGGCTTTGTAGAAAAGATAAGTATATAATAAACTTTTAATTGAGTAAGCCATGGATCGAGTGTGGGGTTCTCCTTTAAACCCAGACTCATTTTCTTAGGATTAGCTTTGTTTATGAATCAGATACCACTAAAAGTGCACGGGATTCTGTACATTACATTTGACTTATTGCAAACGAATAGCATGATGGCGTCGTTTGACTCCCACTACCAAGATGCTTCGCGAATTTTCTTTATTATTTAAATTTGTATTCCCTCATGAGAATAGTGATATCGTTAAAGTTCTTGTTAGCTTTTAAGCTATGAAGCTCCGTTCGAGCGCCACCGAAGTCGAGTACCCATTGACTTTGCCTTACAATTCTCTGTGCCAAAATGAAAACAGCATTTAGGCGAATTTCTTGGCCTCAAGGAGCAGGCAACAACGCACGGTCTTGGGAGTTTTCACTTAAAGCTCTACCGGCTTTCAAAAGTGCCAGGAAAGATCGAAAACTACGCCATCAATTGATGGTTTTCAATCATTCCCAAGAGAATTAAATAACAAAAGACACGGCGGCCGTGTTGGAGGATATAACAAAAGAATTCATTGACAATTCTTTTGTTAAAGTCCTCCAACATGGCCACCGTGAAAACCATCAATAGTGATAGCATCAGCAAAAGCTGTCTACACCAATAACATTTGTCAACGACAATAGTCTGGCAGCTTTAATCAAATACTGGGCAAATTGACGAATATGAATTTGACTCAGATGAAGAGACACGCGCTGAAGACGATGAGGTGACCGTTAAACCAGCTTGCGTGACCCGTTCAGACAGGGGTGTACGAGCATTCCTACGAATGGATTTATGATCATGTTCATAAACGCATAACAAAAGATTCATCTATATTTTCTTACAATTTAAGGTTCAGTCTTTCCACTATTAAAGCCATAGTTAGGATTTCTATTCGCTCTAGCCATTGTTTAACAGCTCTTCGTATTTTCTCCTTATTATGCTGGCCTAGTTTCACCTTTTTTAACAGACTAAAAAGTTGTTTCACGTTTTAGGACATTTCATTGCAAAATTCCAGCACGCCAAGCGATATATCGTGAAAAAAGTCTGCAAATAAATATCTCTAAAATGTCGTGCGATGTCTTGCCAAAACAAGACCAGCCAGCCAACAAGACTAACCAGCATATAGAACAACAGATGTAGATGGTGAGACCAGCCAGCCAACAAGACTAACCAGCATACAGAACAACAGTTTTACTACAATTATGTAGATGGCGTATCCCAAACTTTGCGAAGATGCCTTCAAAACCATGGTATTCGCACTATTTTCAGATCCGAAACAACTCTGCTGAAACAGCTGTTAAATGGTGACCCCATTCAGACCCTGATCAAACAGCGCTATTTTCAGTATTTGGCTTTTTTCTCCTCATCCTCAGGTACGACTTTTAGGAAATTTTCAAAATCTTATCAGCTATCGTGTATGAATTTGGATGGAAAGTCTTGGGCAAAAAAAAAGTTATGACGCCGCTTGAAAATTCGATCCAAAATTTGAAGCATAAAACATCGCGCTGTAGAAACGTCACCATTGAATGGATTGCCTTGAAGTTTTCACATGTCTATTTCCAAGTATTGAGGATGACCACTTGCAAAAAATCAGCATTAAATCTTAAAAACTCATTGAATTCATTTTTTTAAAAATTAATTGACGTTTTAAACCTCAAATAGAGTAAACACCCGCACGAAAGAACTTCAAATTTAACAACCTGTTAGCCTAAAATTATCCAATCATGATCCATTTTTATAAGAACCTATTTAGACTAAGATTTGAAACAGGTTCTTAATTTTTAAAAATGAACCTTAAAGATCTCCAGGAAAATATGAAACACTTGACTCTCTATTAATAATAATTGTTTTTTGTAGTCTATGAAAACTTTGTAAATCGTCATAACATTAGGGTCATGCAGCTCGTATCATAAGTTGTTGTGTCTCTGATGCTATCTCTGCACTTGTAATTCAGCCATTTGTCCAAAACAATTCAAACTCAAATCTTAAATCTTAATATGCTTTAGATTAATTACTTTAAATGGGTCATACAAGGCCTATTTTTACATTGATTTTATCTTCCATATAAAAATAAGAACCTACTAAGAACCTAATTATCCTACAAATTAAAGCACCTGTTATATAAGAACCTGTTTAGCCTAACTTGGAAAAACCTAGGTTCTTATGTGCGGGTGTTTACTGTATGGGAGTTTTGCTAATCACATTTGCTCCAAGTTTTTTCTTCAAACTTCCTAAGTGAAATTTTTACGTCTCGTCCTATCCAAATTTTGGAGAAAAAGTTTTTTAAATCGAGGTGTACGTTTACGAGTGAATTTGCAATGTGTGATTTCAACTAAAATAGTAAATATGTTATATATAATTTTCTACTAATGTTCAATAGTTGAACTATAACATACACTCTGCCATAGTTTAGTGATCCATCTAAATACTGTAGCTCCAAAAAGCCTTCCTATCAATAGACAGAAAATCACTACAGCAGCAATAGCAAAGAGTTTTGCATTTTGTGACACTAAGCACTTAAGCCGTATATATTTTCCTAATTTCATTTCTTTAGTATAAAAATTGTGGTATTTCATCATCGTGAAAGCATCTATCATGTGTCCCATCGTCGTAGAGGTAATAAGATCGCAAGCGGATCTTGGTCTGATGTACTCCGTGTGATATCGAAGGTCAAAACCAGGCAACGTTTTAGCTTCGATTCCTAATTCACTAGCCACTACACCCAAGTAAGTATCATCCGTGTGAAAGGGCTTTCGACCGAATTTTGTATAATTAAAAAACTGTGGAAGAATGTCAGTGGAAAGTACATGGAAAGCTCCATGACAGAACGGCGGCCAGTACTCTTTTTCATATTGACTTTTCGAAATAAACCATTTGTTCTTTGGGTCGCGGACAGTCTTAAAGCCCACGCTGACATATCCTCCATAAAACCTGTTAGGAGCGCCAGCTCGTTCTAGCCACTGTAAAAGCCTTGGAACTCGAGCATAAACATCATCATCTGTCTTCAATACATACCTGCATGAAGGGAATCTCGTGGTTACCCAGTAGTGAGACATAAATGTCTTTAATACAACGCTTTCATAATTGTCTGTGAAATTCCCAATGATTACATCGTTGTTTCGCGATGCTTCTTGTAGATTCATTTCATGTTCAGTTTTGTTTTCACTTATCGCCAAAACGAAAAATACTTTCCAAATCTTGTTCCTAGTGTACTCCAACGAGCTTCCCCATGTTTCTCGTATAGCTTTTCTCAGCCCACGATATTTGTGCCCTGTGGCAGCAGAATTCACTGCGACTGCCAGATAGATGTTCCTGTCTGGGAAACTGATATTAGGTTCAACAAAAGGCAGATGCAGAGAAAATTCTGGCCATACGACGTTTGAGGGACTAGTAGGAGGTGGAGGAGGTAGTCTTTGATTGTAATATATGATTGTAATAAAGCAAAACAACACCACAGTAAGGACTCGGATCTTTCTGAAATTCTTGCACAACCAATTAGGAAGGAGCCTGAAAATCACCACCATTGCTGACCACCTCGAAATCAATGCAAGGCTTCGAAATGACTCAATGAACACGCCGCAAGAAGACCAAATTGGAGGAAAATACTGAAATCTCGCAGTGTTGTGTTCTGTGAGGTATACTAAAGAACGAGGCGTTGTGTGACGCCTATACTATCATGTTTCATCACTTTCTGTTCATGGAATTGCGTATTAAAAATCAAATATTTGATAGCCAACCATTTTAAGCCTCGCTCGTTCCATTCCCCCATTCTCCATTTGATTTATACCTGCCATCAATCAAAAATAATCCAGACAGTATCTTTTATGTTCTTGACTGGTAGCACTTCAAAACCAATTTTGCAAACAGTCTTTTAGTGAATTCATGTCTGGGTTTGCAGAACATCGGCGAAACCGCATTACTCTTAATCCTCTATTTGGTTACATGATGATTTGAATGAATCGTATTACGGTGCGGCCCTTGCAACATCGTTTACGCTTTATCCCAAAGGCATGAACCAGAGCATGAACCAATACCAGAATACACAGGCGTCTCCTTGGCTTCTTTTGGTCCTCGGACTTCCATGATTTAACACAGGGATCGCAACAGAGAATATATGGGGTAGCCTGCTGACAAGGCTAACCACAATAGACTGCTAGCAAAAAATTCTAAAAAATTCTTAAACGAGGAAGCAACACAATAGATTTACATGCCTTCAGTTTTTGTTTTTCAGTTGATTGAATAGTGACTCATACAAAAAATTTACGGAAGCTCGCACACGAGGGTCACAGACCCTTTTTGTGTTACGAAAATTTTCATGACAAGAGTGGACCTGCATAATCTAAATATACAAAGATAAATATAAAATTGATAGCTCATTATTACAAAACACACATTCTAGTAATGAAAATATATAATATTATTTAAAAAATCCAATAATAGTAATAAATAAATAAATAAATAAATATGCAAATATATTCTTAGTTTTCGATTTTTGTTTTTCACTTTTGAAAGAAACTGAAAACTGAAACAGGAATTTCGATGGTTGTAGATTGTTGCTCTTTTTTACTCTGACATCCTGGTCTTTAGACATGTTTCGGTTTTGTCCATTGTTTACAAAATCTCAAGCTGAGCATTTAATTCAGTATTTAGCCGAGTTCAGTTCTTGCCGGCGCTTGGAGCTTGAAAGCCTTTAGGGCGTGGGAACACACTACATATTTTTAGTTAGAGGCCGATAACCACCTTGGATGTTATGTTGTCTTGAGGTATCAGGGTACCCCTAGCGACCATTGTGCATTCAACTCTTAATAGCACAAAACCTTTTAATCAAAACCTCAACAAAGTATACATTTTCTGAAAGCTGAATAAATGTAGAAATTATTCCTTTTTTCCTTTTCGTAAAATATATTTATCCTTTTAAGTTAGAGCGAATTATTCAAATTTTCACCGTGGCATCTTCGTGGAGTTCGATGACAGCTGGTAATGATCGGAAACCAATGTTTATTACCTTTACGAGATCACAAGACATCACTTGTCAAAAGTGTGTCTCCGATTTTTGATTAGTTGCCCTGTTGCTTTTTTATATGCTCTTAAAGTTATGACGCTGCTATATCACCGGTATGCAAGCCAAAATCCACGATAACTTTGGAAATAAGCAAAAACTAAAAATTCGGAGACACACTTTTGAAGAACGACTATTCAAGATGACTTACTCAAAATTTCAGTTAAATCGGTCAAATTCCCTTTGACATCGGACTCAAAATGCATGGGTAACTGAACGCAAAAATGTTTCTGACTGAGCGGAAGCGCCTTTGTTGACACAAACCGTATTTTTTTTATTACTCGCTATTAAAGATAACTTTCGAAATTTTTTGGGGGGGAAAATCGAAGAATATCATATATTTTATCGCAAAATGTAAAGATGTAAAAATCGATACTTTTGAGCAATTTTGGGGTACCCTGATACCTTAAGACTCTGCGCATGTTAAAGACTGGTTTTCACTAGCGACATAAGCGACGGAAGCATAAGCATAAGCATAAGCATAAGATTGTTGTGTTCTAGTGAAAATGAATGTGACGGAAGCATAAGAAAAACAATAGGAAGCCATTGTTTATGCAAGAATCCAATGTGTGCAGGGGACTGAGTACGAGAATTTGATTGGCTTACCACCTTGTGCATCTGTATGTTAGCGACGTAAGCATAAGAATCTGGTTTCACTAGCAACGTAAGGACGGAAGCAGAAGCTGAAGCATAAGAAAAAGGTCAATTTTCTTTACTTCTTTGCTTCTTTGCTTCTGCTTACGTCTACTTTTGTTTGGTTTTCATAGGAACATAAGACGTCTTACGCTTCTTAAACTTATCAATCTACGATAACTATTTACGGTTAGTATTTCCTAGCAGAGATAGTGTTGTACAATTTTCAGATTTGATTTCTCAGATTTCTCTTGTTCATTGAAATGACCTTTTTTCTAAGCTAATATCATTATTAAATTCTTAAGTCTTTGGTCGAATAAGAGAAACCACATACCTCACGAACAGGGACTTTTATCTTTCGATAGAGGTTTGTACCTCATTGTCATGCGCAGTAAGTCCAAGAAGGTTCCCACATGTTGAAGACAACATGCCATTCCTGGGTTCGTGCTGAGGTAACGACTTAAAATTCAAGGACTATTCAAGGAGTATACAAGGACCCAAAAATGAAATTCCAAGGAGTATATTAAGCTAAATATGCCAAGGTTTTCCACGGTAGTTGCAGAGGACCGACTTTCAGATTTTCTGATCTTTCTGACTAGATCTATTTCAGAACCATGCAAGTAATGATCAAAGCAAAAATCCAAGGAGTTTTCAAGGAGTTTCGCAAAAATCGTAAAATTCAAGAGCTTTTCAAGTGCCCTTGAAAACGTGAATTAAATTCAAGGAGTTTTCAAGGAGTTTAAGAAGCAGCACGAACCCTGCATTCTCAAGACAGGAGCATTAATCAACGAGAATTTTTGCGGGTCGTTAGACTTTTATACTTCAATAGAGGTTTGTACCTCAATGTCAGTAAGTCTCCCACAAAGTTATCCTCATTAAAATCAAATTCGACTGAGCCGGTCGCACGAGATGAACAAAGATCGGCGTTATATTTATATTGACATAGAGGCTGTGCACCATCACGTGATGGCAGCCATGACAGGAGGCACGCATGCGCCGTAAAACTATCGAATCTATGCATTTACATCGTTTTATGTGAACCAATATTTCCCCCAAAAATTTCGTGCCCCCCCCGGTTCCGCCGCCCCTGTAATGTTAGTATACAGAGTTTAAAAATACCTGCAGGAGTGTTGTTTGGTCAAAATGTTCTACGAAGCACCAATCATCAAGGTTACGAAATGAAGTCAGCGGAGAATTACTATCGACCTCAGCTATCTTTAGATTGCCAGACTCGTCACTACAGAATTTGACCTGAAAAAAGGTTACAAATTAATATTTTTTTCGTTTGCAATTTTTTCCCACTTCAGTTCTTGAAAATATTCATAATCATGTCTTTTAGTGTGCAACTGTTAAACAAAAGAATCATACTCTAGGGAATGACTCCTGGTCTGAAATGCAAAACATTACGCGCAAGCTCAAATTCTCTATTTGAAAGATTAGACAATGAATTTCAATTCTGATACGTAAAACTCAACTGCTTTGTATAGGAAATCGAATGGTTTCGAGTGCAATTTGGAAAATATCAGCACCAGTGAAGCTTAAAAATTAAGATGTTATTAAGATTTCTTAATTTTTAAGCTTCACGAATGCTGATCTTTTCAAATTGCACGAGAAATCATTTGATTTTCTTTTAATAATATGACCATCAAAATTTTTTAGATCAAATACAAATTCTCATTTCATGGCGTGAAACTTTTTGAAAACTTTTTGCACTGTGATTTCACGTTTTTCACGTTTTTGAGTAGCCAACCAATGAGAATCGAGGATTTTCGATGGTCATGTTATGGGCCTTTTTCACGCGGCAGCCATGTTGGTTGGAACAATAGATCCTACCACGCGTAGCCTCGCATACAAGAGTTTGAGAATTAATCTATGCTGGTGAAACAAAGGTTTTTATTCTCATGAGAATAAACATGGCTGCCGTGTGATAAAGGTCCATTAAGCCTGGTTCACACGAGCAACGCAAACGCAAGCGCAAACGCAAACGCAAGCAATGTTCACACGTACAACGCAAATGCAAGTAAAATAAGATACGCATGCGCAGTAGTGATTGTTTATAGTTCACACGTATTTTCCTTGCGTTTGCGTTTGCGTTGCTCGTGTGAACCACGTCTTGCGTTTGTGCTTGCGTTTGCGTTTTCTCCGGTTCACACGTTAAAAACGCAAACGCAAACGCAAGCACAAGAAAATGGAAAATTTTCCATTCCTTGCGTTCGCGTTTGTGTTACTGTAGTTCACACGTAGTTTTCTTGCGTTTGCGTTTGCGCTTGCGTTTGCGTTTGTGTTGCTCGTGTGAACCAGGCTTTAGGCCTCAAATAGTCCTTTTTGGCTTAGGCGTAATATTTTCCAATTTCGGACCTCGCACGCGTGTCATTCCCTTGAGAATAAGATATTTTGTTTGTGTTGCAACGACACGAGTGAAAAACGTCTGCGCATGCTCTAAATCCTTATGTAAATTATTCAAATCAGATGTAAATTTGACTTTCAAACATGCCTGATAAATTGGACTTCACAAAATGCCAAAACTTAGTGTCCATGCTTGAAACTTAAGACTTATTCTTTCATATTGTGGTATTTAATACAGTATCGTGGTCTGACAAAAGTACACTCGCGAATTTTTTTGTATACTTGGAGAAAACAAACATTTATTTTCTCACTCGAACTCTTCAAAATTCTTAGAAAACGTTCTGAAATGCACGCATGCGCTAACGTTTTTCTCTAGTGTCTGTTGCATCCATTTTCATGTCATTCTCGTACCCAAGCCCTTCTCAGCTTTCTAACGAAACATCGATTCTTCTCTGAGAAGGGTCTGGGTACGGAATGTATTTATGTTTCTTGTCATGTGCAACCGTTTAAACACAGAAATGATACTCTTGGGATGACACGTGGTCTGAAACGGGAAAACATTAAGCCCAAGGTAGAGAGTTCCATACAGCATGTGCATGTTACGTCATGGTCGCCATCTTGGTTGACGATAACAAGGTGTTAAGTATTCCTGCGTAGTGGCCCTCTCCAAAATCCCCAATTCCTCGTAGCAAAAAGAAAAAAGAAAAGATGGCGGCTGTTTCATTGTTATTCAGGGATTATATAGGGATTTTGAGTCACATGGTTGCACACACTCTTTTGAAGTGCAAGGGTAACACTGTATGTTGCAAGGTGTATTTAATACCTTCATGAAGTCCTCAAGCTTGTTGTAGGGATAATCCCAGGGGTTAGAGTAGGATCTGAATGCTTCATCCAAATCAACAGGATCAATGATAAATCCATCATCAGTAACAGTCTTTAGAAGCATCCCCTCGAACGCGTACTGCTTCAAAACATGATCCAAGATGGCGGGGTTAACCGATTTTGACATCAGGAAGTGACGTAATTCGTTGGCGCGCGCGGCGCGCTCGGCAATTTCCCGCCCTTTTGGCTCTGGCAAATCCTTCAAGGCGCTGCTTGGAAAGAACTGAAGCATTTGAAGCTGAGCTTGCAGAGGATTGAGGCCATTCTGTGGCTGGAGGTGATGAGCTTGTGACGTCAATGCGTCTCCATGGTGAAGCATGATCGGCCCGTTGGAATTTGCAGTTTTCTTTTCTTCTTTTGCATTTCCAGAAAAGATTGTCTGCGAAGGATATTTAACAAAATATTTAGTTTTGTTAAATCGTAAAGCAATTTTTCTCGTAACTAACTAAAAAAAAAGCACAATAGTGCTCAGAGGCGTAGAAGCAATACATAGACGAAGGCTTTTACGAAAGTCTACTTGTCGCGTAGCCGGAATATAGAAATTTCTTTAACAGTTGTTAATTTCGTACCGAGATGTTCACCTCGCTAGGCGCGCTCCGATTAAATAAACTTCGTTCCTAGGGCCCTGTCACGCCGAGAGAGAGGGCACTGGGAACGAGGTTGTGATTGGTCAACAACTGTCCTTCACACTTCTTTCGTCACTTCCTGTGTGTTGTATAAGTAAACGGAGACTATTAATAAATCGAAAGTACCTTTTTCTCATTTTCAGTCAAGACAAGTTTGCCAGCTTTGCTGTCAATATGAGCAGCCAATAAGTGATTCAAGCCATCATCACGTGGAGGCACCTCCTTATCTAGAGGATTACTCTCATCTACTGTAGCAGTTACCTTAGTAGAAAGCAATAACAAAGATATAAACTATAATCCAGTTACTTGGCTTTAATCGTGACCTTGAAGTTATGCGTTATGGGATATCTTGGGGTGAAAAGTTAACGTTAAATAGTTTGAATCTAAACCTGTACTGTTATTGTTCTTTGAGTAAAATGCACTATTATGGAATATTTTGGAATAAAAATGTGACTTTAAATAGCATGATTCTAAAAGCTGATGGGATATCTCAGGGTAAAAGTGGCAATACAGAGTATGAGTCTRAAAGTGCCATTGCTCTTCAAGTAAAATACATTATGGGATAAATTGGGGTAAAGATGACCTCACATAGTTCAAATCCAAAAGTGCATTGTTCTTTGAGAAAAATGCAYGATGGGATATCTTGGGGGTAGAAGGTGACTTCACATAGTATTGTTCTTTGTCTTGGTCACCATGTTGTTGGTGGTATGTAACAAAAGATTTCTCATTAGCTTTCTTTATCAATACCATAGACTGATGGCTGCCATGTCTTTGTCATTCAACACTCTAAGGAATGCTTGTAAACCATGATGTAAAAACATCTTATGTTAACCCTAAGGGTCTGACCCTTTTATCCTCACCCCTCCCCCCTGTAGTTTTTTTCTCTCAGCAGAATCTTTGAAAGTTTCCATACCTGTTCCAGTAGACAGTGCAGTATGAGAGGGATGCTGTGGCTGTCAGTAGGGACTGTATCCATCAGGTGCTTGTAGTACCGGGTATCTACCTCTACTGGAATAGGAGCCTGTGTTTCAGGAGCTATGGGACATCAAAAGTAGAGTCAGAGTAAGTCTTTCAAAAACTCAAAAAAATTTCTCTGTTAGAGTTAAACACACAGGACATATTGTTGCAAGCAACATTGCCCACTAATGCAATCTAGCAAGAGAACCCTCCTATACTTTCTGCAACATTTCAAACAAAAGTGCAAGACAGTATTGTAATAATTGTAGCATTAACATTTCATATAGAGTCACATCCTGTGTCCTAACAATAGGATTTAAGTAAGAGGAGTAAACGAATGAACAAACAAATGGATGGAAAGATACACGGACRAAAGGATGGACAGGTTAATCCCTTCAGTGACCCAAAAGAAGAAAAGGCAGCAATTCATAGATCTAACCTTGCACTCCGGTAGCTGATTGAGATGATAGTAATTCAGGGACAAAAGGAGCGACGGCTGTTGCTTCAGCACCAGCCAAGGAATGAACAGGGACCTGGACAAGCTTCATAGATTCAAGGTACTGTTTATACATTACATAATGGTCTAACATGTTATAGCATGTTACGGCTACATCTTCAAATATGATGGTCCCAAAATCAACCTGAAAATTTAAATACGGTCTTATTAACAAAGAATTTGAAGGTTCAATAGCATTGGCTAGAAAGTCATGCCGCTTCTTGTGTAACACTGTTGTGTTGCAAGTTTCAGAGTGGATGTTACTCAAACAGATATTAATTAATTACACTTAACTCAAAACTCGTTTTAGTTATTTCTGAGTAACTTTTGCCATAATCTGTAATTCTTTCTATCTTGTAAAGTCTATTTTTCATTATATGGTAATTTTGAAGTTTTAGTTGTTAAAAAAAATTGTTGCAAAACGTTAGAGAGAGATTTTTTCTCATACAACAATGTAATATTATCATGCACAGGGTCGTTCCCTCACCTTTTTCTCATCTTCCAGTTCTTGAAGGCTAACCTCGGGTATATCTTTGTCCTTAACCATCACCTCATACTTGGCTATGTCTTTCAACTTGTTGCCTGACTGAGCGTTAAGGACAATGTTATCAGTTTCAATCCAAAAGGTCTGGAGTTGTTTGTCCTTTTCTAACTTTTTTGCTCTTTCTTCTTCTTCTTTCATGGCCTTTTCTAACACCTCTGGATCCTGTTCCTATTAAACAGAAGCTTATTTTATAGATTTTTTCATTAGATAACTACCATCACCATCATCATTAATTACCATCATCATCATTATCATCATCATCATCACCATCTTCATCACCATCATCATCAACAACCTTTCTTTTTTTGTTTTGTCACATTTATGATAGTATAGCGCTCTCACCACTATGCCATTAGTGCTTCCCATTCTCAACATGCAATCTGATAATCAACTTTGCCACCGATCATTATCAACATTCTCAGCATGCATCATCCCCCTCATTCTCATCATTATTATTATCATAATCACCATTTATATTATCATTCTTATTATGCATCATCCTCCTTATCATCATCACCACTACCATCATCACCATCATCATACATCATCACCACCATCACCATTATATTCATAAATATCCATCTTTATCTTCAATATTTCTTTATCATCATCCCCATCACCTTGCAATTATTTTCATCATCATCGTAGTTACAACTAACCTCAGTAGCTTGCTGTTCTTCCGTTCCTTTTACTTCTTCCTTTTTGTCATAAGTTTCAGACTTAATGCAGATGATGGCATCAATGTTGATGCCTAATTCTGCCATGTAATTAATGACAGGAGCCATCCAAATGCCGTGGATCAAGACATAGTGCTGTGGACTACCTTCATCATCTGGTTCATCATCTGTCAATCAAATCAACAATGATTCAAAATCATCAGACTTGATCTATACCTGAAGCAACTATACAGCTATTTCCAAAAAGGATGGTGAAGTTTTTATAGCAGGTTGTATGTTAATTACTAAGCTTGAATTATATTCGTATTGTATCATAAAATTAATGGTATTTACATTGCCCATATCGCAATGCAGGCTTGGTATGCAATCCCAGGGGGGACTCCGGGAAAAATAAAAGTACCGGGGATACTCGTCGGAAATTTTCAAAAAGACCCCTAAAAGATACTGGAAGTCTTTAAAAAAGGGCACTGAATGATTTTTAACCCCTAAGAGATACCACAACAAATTACACTAGGCATCTGGCCTATAAAAAGCGCCTAGGATAAGCCATTTCGATGCATGCTTCTCTTACTTATTTTCCAACACCCTAAGAGATACCAGAAAATACCACAACAAATTACACTAGGCATCTGGCCTATAAAAAGCGCCTAGGATAAGCCATATCGATGCGTGCTTCTCTTACTTATTTTCCAACACCCTAAGAGATACCAGAAAATGCTGATTTTCAAAACTTTGCATTTAACACCCTAAAAGATACCAAATCGCGAGTTTTTATCCCTAAGAGATACGACGAGCATCCCCAGTACTTTTTTCCCGGAGTCCCCCCCCCAGTATGCAAATTGCAACAAAATCTTTATATTTCGTATGAGCAGTGGCCTTGCTCAGCCTTGCAAGATGATAGGGTGGCTTCATTTTTGTGCGCTTGTCATTCATTATGAGAACAGTGTATAGCATTGTGCTGTGGTGTCACATGGAGTGGTGAAGCATGTCATGATGTGGTGTGAAAAAAATATCAGTGGCCAAGATTAGGTATGTCATACCCTTATCGTAAAAAAGGAATATTTCTGGGTGATTCGTAACAGACATACCAATAGCCTTAAAGGTGTCTTCCACATCGCCCCTTTTCTTCAGTTTAGTATCCTTCTTTGGTGATGGCGGCAAGTCTGCATCCTTCTTTCCTTTCTTCTTTCCTGGTGACTTGGACCTACTTTTACCTGAAGGGCTCCTAGATTTCTTTCCTTTGTCATCTTTCTTAGCTGATTCTGCAGCTTTTGCTGCCTATTATACATTCAAAAATAACAGTGTCAAATAAAAATGGGGAGTAAGTATGTGTGTGTGTGTGGCTGCAATTTGGGGGAGCGGGGATATGAATTTCTTATCAAATCATATATTTAATTAGCTTAATTGGTTCATAAGTGATTTCACTGTAACATTTCTAATAAAGCAAAAGCTACCACTACATTAATCTACCAACTCAGTTGTACTGCAGAGGAGTAATGGTAAGTGGTGCTATATTCCTATTCCTATCAGATTTAAGAGTAGCAGAGATTGCTAATATATATCTCAGAGTCCACTCACATGCACTAACATTACAATTGAATATTTTATACACACAACTCTCAACTCACATGTTAATTTTTATTGAGGGAGGAAAACCGGAGAAACCAGAGAAAAACCCTCAAAGGCAAGGGAGAGAACGACACATCAAACAACAAACTCTAGTCATATGTGGTGACTTTAGAGCAATTCTAACTCTACTTCTTTACCTTTCTCTCCTCTTCTCTTCGGTCCAAATCCTTCTGTTTTATTTGAAGTAATTTGAATTTGACAAGCTTAGCCATCATTGAAGGCAGAATAGTCTCTCCCTGATCAAGGACTGCCTTGGCCTGTTCACATACTTCAGAAAACGCAGGTGCTTTGGTTGCTGGTGCTCCTTTTCCTTTTCCTCCTGTTTGTACTTTTCCAAAATCCCTCACCTAGAAGATATTTAGATTTTTCCTTTATAAGGCCAAGTAACTATGTCTGGCTCACAGAGTTAGGACAAGAGATGAAAGGTTCTGAGCTTAAACAGTAGAAATATATTTTGTAAGCACTCACATCTTTCATGAGTCCTTCTTCCGTGACAACACTAAACATTTTCCTGAGTCCAGTAGACACCACGTCAGATAAAACATCAACATATGCATTGTCTTCTTGCTTGTTGGGCGCGATAAAAAACACAAAAGACCTCCAGGACTCCTAAATTATGAAGAAATACAAGTCAATAATGTTTTCTGCCTCTAAATTGGTGAGTTAAGATAGTATGAGAAGCTACAAAGCTTAAACATTTCAAAGACAAAAGTGCAACAGTATTTTTACCTCGTTAAAAGGTGCTTGGCTGAACTCAGCTTCCCATTTACTTATTTCATTAGTCGAAGCACTCTTTCCTCTTTTGGATTTAGACATATTTACGACATAGGATGTACCGAATTAAGAAATAAAAGTGGTTATACTTTGTACAATTTTTGTCAACTTGTCGTCCGCCATTTTGAAGTTTGTTTTCGTTGCTACGCGCAACCATGTGTTATACACGGAGACTGGTGAGGAGGAACATTTTACTCTAGAGACAAAAACGTGACAATGTTTTATGTACCTGTTGCTTTACTCTGAAAAAATAATAAAAAATTTGTATATAAAAACAAATATAAGCTTTCTTTGAGATCTTTGAAATTATTTTAAGAAATTTTCAAAATCATGTACTTATTTTAAAATTCCCTCGTTTTTTGGGAGTAACTCCAATAAGACAGCACAAAATAATTTTCTGATAACGACATTCACTTCTATGACATTTTCCTATTCTTATTTTTACTGTGAAGCAAATTTAAGAAAAAGTTTATCAGGAAGCAAGTTACTCCACTTAACAAAAATATCGTACCTCCCCTCCCCTAGTTCCCTCGGGATTTTGTTTCCAAACACGTGCTTATAGGAGGCTTATGTGAATGAGCAAGACTTGACCAATAAGATTGAAGTACCGTTCTCTAACTGGGCTCATGATTGGCTAATATTTGAATCAGCCAATAAGAGAGGGAAGACTTGACTTCAAATCGTCTTCATCTCTTTATTTCTTTGTCATTTAACTTTCCTCGCTGCTCTTTTTCAAAGAAATTTCGTTCAAAAGCCTTCACATTTGTACATCTTTTGCTACAATATTCCAATCTCTAAAGCTATTAACATGGATGAGAATGAAGGACGTATTCGCGCGTTTAAAAATAAGGGAAAAGACAACTCGGTAAGATCGCTTAACCTACCTCGGGGAAGACGACCACAAATTTTCACATCTTTGTCTTAAATTTTGTTGACTTTGTGTTCAAGTTAACTTTGTTTTACCCTGTTTTTACAGGAGATGAGAAGGAGGAGAAATGATGTTACTATAGAACTAAGAAAGGTGTGTAAAAAACAACATATTCTTCATGAGTTCTTGTGTCTATATTTGTTTGGAATAAAGCGTGCGATAACTTAACCGTGCAATAACCGTGGCGCCGACTTTCCGATAAGGACCTTCAAGTAGTAATTCATTAAAGGCGTAGTAAGTTGTTTTATTGTCATAAAGGACCAGACTTTAAGTTTAAAGTTGTATTCAAGAACGTAGAACTTGTTTTGTGAAAGAAAGTTCATAGCGCTCAAGTGGATCTCGTGCACTGAAATTATACGAATTTGTGCTTCAGCAAATGAGTGATCCGAATGGAGTCCAAAAAAATCCCCTCTAAAATAAATGTATACGTTCAGAAAATAGATAAAAGTTCGTTTCAAATCCAATGGTTTCTGAAATTTATATCCTAACGGTATTCGAAGCCGCTTATCAAATTTCATTGGGGAGGGAATGGGGATCTTTGTGGGGGGGGGGGGGGGGGAGGTGTCGGCCAATATTGATGGACTGTAGGTGAATGAAATGAGACTAAAAATGGCTGCTAAGGAGAGTAGACAAGTTGATCAGCACATATAGTTGCATGCCAAAACTGTAGGAATTTTGGCTAACAGTCATAAAGCTGAGAATTTCAAACATCTCAATTGTTTATTATGAGAATTGTCTAAAAACTTTTGATGTGTTTTTTTTACAGGCCAAAAGAGATGATCAGGTCCTGAAAAGGCGCAATCTCAATGAGCTGGAAACCAGTCCCTTGAAAGAAGTCAATTCTCAACAGGTAACGTTGGCATCTCTTGACCTCGATAATATTGGTGAGGTAGGGGTTGGAAGTGCAAATTTTGAGGGGGGGGGGGGGTGCTATGATGAAAATTAGGTCAAAAGCAATAAAAAGCCATAAGATAGATAGATAGATAGATAAAACTTTATTTTACCTCAGTATAATCATCAGGTTTACAAAATGTTTAAAATAATCAACTAATCTATACTAAGTTTAATCTAATATAATAAAATGAAATAAAAAACCTGCTTTCCATGAATGCCGTGCTTTACTATACATAATAGGTTTCCAATAGTCGATGAAATTCTTTTAGAGACTCTGCCTGCCTTAAGTTATTTGGCAGACTATTCCATAATTGTGCACCACTGTAGGTAAATGTGTTTTTGAGATAATTTGTGCGCGGAAGTTCAATTTGTTGGAGGAGTCTCATAATGAATAGCAAGTGGTATCCCTCGTGAATAAGCCTCCATACATGCCCAGCTGTCTTGAATATCTCAATTTTATAGTCTTCTAATAAATTATACATGTATATCCTATATTTCATTGGTTTGCTTTTTTTCAGGTCATACAAATTTTGCCACTTCATACAGTTTTCCAAGTGAGTAAGAGATAGTTGCTGTTGTTTACATTATCAGTACCATGAAAAATATACTTTGTAAAATACTTAATTGTAAAGGTATTTTGTCGTATCCTGTCTACAATAGTTTGTTTACTCGTGTTCCAGAACTTACAAACTGGAGATGACAATACTATATTCCTGAGTGTTCAGTCTGTGAGGTAGGAAATCAATGGTAGGATAAATAGGTCACAATTTATTTGAATGGGGGTATTACCAATGTTCCCCTAATTAATTGGATTGACTATTTGAAATTTTACATTTGCAGGAAAATGCTGTCTAAAGAGAAGAATCCACCCGTGGATGCTGTAATAAAGTAAGTCAGCTAAAATTGTAGGGATTTTTTTAGCATACCTTATGAAAATATGTGTAATGTTGAGATTAACAACTATTTTTATTTTATRCATAGGGCTGGACTTGTCCCATATCTGGTTAAATACTTGGAGCRTTGTGATTTGTAAGTTATGGTGAATACATTTTCCCATTTCAGACCACATGTCATTCTCTTGAAAACAAGATTCTAAGTTAAAGTTGTATCCATCTACTCATTGGTCATCTCATGYGCAACCATCAAATAAAGAAATGATACTCTATAGGGAATAATACATGGTCTGAAACATGTCCAAACTTAAAAAGTCAATACCTTTCATTTATTATATTTGATAAGTCATAGACCTTTCTTTATTAAAATCTCATTTCCAGTGCATAAAATCCCATTTTCTCAGCCCAAAAAAGGTGAATCACAGCTCCCATTTTACCCCTTCAGGTCCCTCCATGAATAATACTAAAGTGCCAACTATATACCAAGATTTTATCAGTCTTATTATTATTATTAATGCTTTCTGTTGGTGATCTACAGTCCTCTCCTTCAGTTTGAAGCTGCCTGGGCACTAACTAACATTGCTTCTGGTAACTCAGACCAGACGAAGACTGTAGTCGATCAGGGTAAGATATTGACAGTACTAAGCTCTTGTCATTTCTCTCATCTTCATTTACCTTATAGAATGTGGACACATGGGTCAAATGTGTGTATTGGTAAGGGTAGAGGGTGGTATAGCAAGTGTACTTGACTCTTACATCTAGGGTGTCGTCAAGTTCCAAACCTGTGCAAACCCATCAGTAGATCCAGGGGGAGGGTTGAAACAGAATGTACTGGGGTTTTTTTGGGTTGGTTCGGCATCTTTTAAATGCCCCTTAAATGCAGAACACCCCCTTAAAAAATCCTGGATCCAGTCACTTTCTTTAGATTGTACATGTGTTTTATTAGAACGAAATTAACTATCTAACGTTTGTTATATGTATTGGTTATCTTCCAGGAGCTTTACCACTTTTTGTGAAGCTGCTGTCGTCACCCCATACAAATGTATCTGAGCAAGCTGTATGGGCACTAGGCAACATCGCAGGTATTATACCAGTATATATACAGTCAACTCTCGCCTTGCCAACACCCAGATTTTAAGGACAACTCATTATTGCAGATTTGAGCAAAATCCCTATGGAAAATGCTTGAAAAGAAATGACCATATTGACTTTCGCTATCATGAATATATGAAGTGACAGTCCTGAGGGTGTCGGCTTTAAAATATTGAATATTGCAAAAACCGACCTTGCATCTTGCATCCATCATTGTATGTGATTTAAAGGGGTTAATATTCTGATGTTGGTATATTATTTGCATTGTAAATTTATTTAGGTGATGGACCAATGATGCGCAATGCTGTTATATCAGCTAATGCATTAGGGCCACTATTGGCACTCACTGCTCAACCCACTTCTGTGAGTATTTAATGCAGAAGCAAGAATCAAACACTATTAACAGATATGTTCACACTTAGAGTAGATCTCATTGCATATCACGTGTTCTCATTTAAATTAATACTGAGGCATAAGATCATTGAATGGTCAATCAAAATCAAGGGAAAAGCCTTATTTAATGCCAGTGTTCCTTCAGCTAATGGCTGGTCTTCCAGGAAGCTGAGGGTGCACACTTTACCTCACTCTCTCMATCAGTGCTCTGTTTTAGTACTCAAAGCTGAATCTATACGGATGAGAGTCGAAATAAATTTGGAGATCCTGAGGATCAAACTGAGGACCTTTACCTCCAAAGTCAGAGCACCGACCAACTGAGCTACACCTGCTCCTAGAAGGCTTGAACATAGTTAGTCCAGGCACTATGCACATTCCATAATCATTTATTTCTAACGATTACTAGTTGCATGACCAAAACGATGACTAGAAAAATGTTTGTCCCATTTTACCCCATTTTAGGTCCAGTTTCTGCGTAACGTTACCTGGACATTATCTAACCTTTGTCGTAACAAAGACCCTCCTCCAGATGTCTCAGCTGTCAAAATGGTATGACTAGTTTTAAACAGCAAAGCAATTATTTGAAGCAAGTAAAATATTCCCACATCCTTTATGTCTTAAGACAGAGCTGCCTACAAATTTCTACCACATGATTGGTCAGAAACAATCACATGGTACCAATAAAACACCCCAGCAAAAGAAATTTCCAAACAGACATTTTACTACGCTAGTGATTTCCATAGTAGAGGGTGCACAGTTATTGTTAAATTTTAGCTATCCGTTAATGATAATGCGGGAAGCACAGGTGGCRTAGCGGTGAGCGCTCGCYTCTCACCAATGCAACCCGGGTTCGAGTCCTGCTGTGCTTGCTAGTTGAGTAGAGTTGTTTGTTGGTTCTCTCCTGTGCTTCGAGGGTTTTCCGTGTTCCCCAGCTTTCCTCCCTCCGCAAAAATCAACTCCTAAATTCCAATTGCAATTACAGTGGATGAATAGCTACTCTGTAGAAATGCCACTGCTAAATCCCATTTATTTTATTATTTATTATTATAATGCTTAACTATTTTCCAGGTTTTACCAACACTTGTTCGACTTCTTCACCATGATGACAAAGAGGCAAGAAAATTACAATATCTTGTTTGGTTTTATTTTTGCATCATATGCCTTAGCTTTTCCCATTACTAGCTACTGCTCAATGATCATAATATTTTTTGACTGTTTTTTTAGGTTCTAGCTGACACTTGCTGGGCTTTATCATACTTAACAGATGGTGTGAATGACAGAATTCAGGTTAGAAAAAATTGTATTGTTTAGGGATTACATTTGAATGGCAAGAGGAACCTACGATACATTGATTATAGAAAAATCAACAGCCCACCTCATTAAAGGAATAAATATCATAAACCTAGCCATTGACGTTTCAGCCTTCCAAGGTGTCAGAACTTTGGGTAGCCTACATTCAGCTGGTATAATTTCCTCAAAATGAAGCATTTCAATTTTTAAAACGAGCTATAAGATTCCCTTGCAAGTGTGTTTATGATTACAATAAGTCATGAGATTCGAACTAGCTACCATTAAATCAGAGTTTGCGTAAGAATTGAACCAGGCGAGAGCCAATCAGAAACCACTTCTTATTTCGGGCCACAGGGCGCAAGGATTCTGGCGCTATTTTGCAGATGGTTATTTCAAGGAATATAATACCAGCTGAATGCAGGCTAAACTTTTGGTTGAATGAAAATACTGATGACCCTCCCCTTCTTGCTGTGTAATAACTTGATAACCCTCTCTATTCCTGCAGCCCTAACCACTCTTTAAAAAAAATGAAATAAATTTTCCCATTCCTAGACATTTTTAGAGAAAAATTGAGGCATTTTGGGAAGGTATGTTATTTGGGGCAAAGGGCTGTAGGTTTTAAAGTAAACTTGTTTAAAATTATTGTAGTCCTCCCCCTTTCACAAAGTAAGAAATTCATGACCCTCCTATAAATTCACCAGGAACTAGCTTTCCTCAAATTAAGAAGATTTGAACCTCCACAAAAGTTCAATTTTTTACTTTAAAAATGTACATCTCCCCTTAATTTTCCTCTGTTTTCAATATCAACAGCTGGTGATAGATTCAGGAGCAGTTCCACAACTAGTAAAACTGCTAGGTTACCCTGAAGTGAATGTTCTAACTCCTGCACTGCGAGCTGTTGGGAACATTGTTACTGGAAGAGATGATCAGACACAGGTTGGTAAACAAATATTAAAACTAAAAAAATGTTAAACATTGTGTTCTGACCATTCACATGCAACAGTTAATTAGAAATGAATTCATTCTCGCATGTGATTGGTCAGAACATGATGTTCAACATTCCAGACATTTTAGGTGTTCATTGTATTCTTACATTGACTGTAATATTTTCTACGAGAGTTTTGAATATTATAAGAAATTATTGATTTAGATATCGTTAAATACATATGGAAGTAGTTGTAAGAAAATATAACTAGCTAAAAACTGGTGTGAGCTSAATTGGTGTTTCTAATGAAACAGTAATGATAAAAAGGTAAATTACATACCGTGAAAAGATGACGTTTCGGATGCTAGTAGTAATAAAGGTCCTCGTTTGTATCCTCAGGATCTCCAAAACTGTTTTGACTCTCATCCTTCAGTTTTTTCATCTTTTCGCGGTGTATAATTTACCTTTTTATCATTACTGGAAGTAGTTGTAATAATTTGCTTTTACATTCAACACTCACTGAGAGTAGAGAACAAGCCATCAAACAAACTCAAGTTGTGGTTCAGTTGAATTAATCAAACCAGTCAGGGCTTTAACTGTGCAGCAATATTAAAGGGACAGTGCCGTAGTAGTACATACCACAACCACATGCTGTTGAGTACATTCTAGGACTTTGTGGAGAGTAGGTAGAGCTGGAAATTATAGCATTTTTTTCTTGGGATGTTTTTTTTCCTTCTTGGTTTTGAAGGCTTTTAACYGAGTTGTTGATCATTACTAACTTAATTTTTCCAATGTTTCAAAGATGGTGACTCAAATTGTTCTATTTTTTCAGGCAATAATCGAGAGCAATGCATTATTCTACTTTAGGAATCTTCTTACACATAAACGGCCCAGCATAATCAAGGTATCATATTCATCATAAGATTTTATCGTAATGTGTAGTTCCAGAAATCATCATACCTACCCACCCCATAGAGGAATTCGGAATTTCCGAAGAGTAGGGGGGTCAGAGAAAGAACAAAAATTACAGAGTTTGTATGGAAGAAAATTGGAATTTCCGGGGGATAGGGATATGGATAATTTTTGGAACTACACAATATTACACTTTACTGTCAATATGCTAATCATAGATAAGCCAATTTCTTAGAAATCTGGAATTCTAGAACCAGGGCTTGTGCAGAATGCAGACAAAGCCACAAGTGTTTGCACTTTTATATTGTTGTATGATGGAAAACTGTTTTAAAACATCTTGTTTTTAAGTATTAGTAATTTTTCTCTCAAACTAGGAAGCAGCATGGGCGATATCTAATATAACAGCAGGAACAAAACTGCAAATTCAGGTAAAAAGCAAAAAAATGTCGGATATATCAAAGGATAAGGATTGAAAATGCAAAGTGAAAATAAATAAGTGACAAAGCATGTTTATTCTTTATACACATTTTATTCGCAAAATTAAAACTCAATAATTATTTTATTTTGTTCTTCCAGTGCGTAATAGAAGCTGGTCTTATTCCCCTTGTCATTGGCATCCTAAAAAGAGTAAAAGTATGCACTTTGAATTAGTACTAGAACAAGGTCATAACTTAGTGTTAGTGTTCAAAATAAGGACCCAACATAATTGATTTAGGTGGTGGGTTAAGTGACAATTACCCCCCCCCCCCCACCCACCCACTCAGAGACATGTTGAAAAACCCAATACCGGTTGTCCAATGTGGTTATTTCTATGCATAAATAAGTCTAGCATGCATGCAGACAGACATTCATGAAATAAAAAAAGACTCTAAAGGTTTCATGTTTAAATTGTTTATAAGACAATGTTTCAACTGTTGTGAGATGACAATATAGTTTTAGCCTTATCCCTAACAAAGAATCTCTGCGACTTTCTAAAAAAAGTTATAAGAATATTTAATATTAATATTTCTTTGAAGGGTGACTTCAAAGCAAAGAAGGAAGCAATCTGGGTCATCACTAACTATACATCTGGTGCTTCTGCAGACCAAGTAAGAAATGCTGCATATTACAAATGATTTTTTATACCTATGTGACCCAAAAATTTAGCTATAATTTGAGACATCTGGATAATTTAGGTTTTCATCATTATCAAATTTCCAAATGCCTCAGATTTCGATTTTTTATTTATTTTTTACTGCAATTCTCAGTCACACTCCCAACTAGACCTATTGGTTTCTATTGTTTTCTATTGTTTTCTACACCAGGACTGGTGTAAATACTCATTTGAACAAGTGCAAATGTGCAAAAACCGTTGTCCTTATTTCATGCCTCTTGTCGCTGCAAATTTCTTGCTCTGGACATACAGTTATTTTCTCGAAAATGTCAGGATTCCGGCTCAGAATCTCAAATGCTTGACTGGAAAGCTATCAGTATTGACTACGATTTGAATTTCTTCAAGATCAGATAAGTCAATACCGATAGCTTTGCAGTTAAGCATTTGAAATTCAGAGTCAGAATCCAGAAACCCTTTTGATTGACGTACACCAAAAATCAATTTTTCATTGTGATTTAGGTCTCAGTTGGTGAAGCGTGACTGGGAATCCCAGTAACTACCATTTTTTGAAATTTGGGGCGGTAATATTGTAATGAAAATGAGTAACTTTGGAACACATGAATTTGTTTTTACAGCTCAAATACCTTTTACATTGTGACGTTATTCCTCCCATGTGTGAACAAATGGAATTCCTTGATCCAAAGGTATCATTTCATAAATAATTCAATTCTTTTAATGACAAAATGTACATGCATGTTTGATGCAAAATTATCTAAAACTATCAGTCATTGCCAACAATCTACTGTTGTCATTGCTACATGCTGATCGAGGCAATTGTTAAAAAGGAGTAATTTATTGGCAATAGACAACAGTACACCAATCAATCAAACACATCTTTCCCGTACTCCAACAATATATTTGATTGACAAAGTCTTCTAGCAAGAAAAATGGTGTTATTAAGGATCGTACTTTTGCATAGTAATGTTGATTTAGTTTATATTTTTTAGAGTTAACCATATTTTCTGCTTCTTTTGCAAAGGCTTTATTAATTCTCCTGGATGGCTTGAATAACATTTTCCATGTAAGTGATAACCAATGCTGTTTCCCATAAGTTTGTAAACAAGATGTTTATTTGCTCTTATGACTGCTGAATTGCATTACCAATATTGAGATTTTTTACATCGCATTGCAGAATGCCGCTTCAATAGAGGAAGGAGCTGCTGAATTTGTAGCAGAAAAGTTTGAAGAGAGTGGTGGTATGTAGCAGCTAATGTTCACCTTATGCTTATTCTCTATGCAACTATTCATGATTTATGAGGGTGGGGTAGGGGAGTTGACATCAATTGTGTGTGCATCACAAAACAAAGGGGTATGCACCCTTCTTAAAATTGCCTTAAATGTTAGGCTAACATAGAAATACAAAAGTAATGACACAAATTCCATCGAGAATATATTTCCATGTTAGCCTTGCATCCACAACACTTTCTTAGAAGGACCCTTTGGTTTATTTACCACAAATGTAAATTTTCTTGTTTTCTGATCAGAGCTTTCAATAAAAGGTGGCTACTGGCGGTTTATCGCCRGATACTTCACCTTAAACTGTAGGCTATTTTGACAAAAAAATGATTTATTGCCAAATAAAGTTATTTACAAACACCAGTGGATTCAGCCTGCTACATTTTAGGACTAACGGCCTACTACAAATATTATTGAAAGCTCTGTCTGATTGGTTGAGAGACTTGGTAATTAAGACGACAAAACCATAGGTAATTTGTTGAATTTACCATGGAGAGTGCCACATGTTTTCACAATGAATGACTGAAACCAGAGGTCACTTACAAATCATTTTATTGTCGATTGCTAACCAGCTCAATCCACCTTTTCTTGTAGGAATTGACATGCTTGAAAAACTACAAGAACACCCCAGGCCTGAAGTATACCTAGCCAGTAAAGCACTGATTGAAAAGTACTTCTCAGAAGGAGTTGATGATGAGGACCCCAATCTTCAACCTGATAGCACCGAGGGGTATCAATTTGCACCTCCTCAGTCAGCTCCGCCCACAGGATTCCAATTTACTTGATGAGGACAACATATCGTTACTCTATACCATTCGTCCTTTGAATATTGTAAATATTATTCTAATAATAATACTATAGTTGTCATTGAATCATGCTCCGACTTGTTTGATACAGGAGAGAGCAAAACTGGATTGTCAAGTCATGCAGGCTAGAAGTATTTCAAATATTGTGCAAAATAATTATTGAGATTTCCTTTGGTACAGTATCGGTGTAATGATGATGAAATATATGGAAGAATTGATCATTATACACACTAGGCATTAAATGAAATATTTGACTGCTAAAGTGATAGATTGGTGAGAAATGTTTAATGGAGAAGGGAATCAATGATCATACTTGGAATCAGCTTTTTGTTCGACACAATTCGATGCAATTAAACAAAATAAAGATTCATAATTATATTGCAAATCAACTCGCTGTTTCTTTTCTCATGTTAGAATGATTTTGAATATTCTGGAGCATCGTACAAAAGAAATGTAAGGCTGCTACACATTAATCAAGCTTTGCATCACCACATGATGGTCTTTCTCCAGAGAACTCTTTCTTAAAACAGATTAGACGAGATTCAATATTGTTGTTCCTGCCTCCTGTCATGGCTGCCATCAAATGATGGTGCAAAGCCTGCATACAGAGATTCTTAGGGTTGTCTCTCAACACTTGCATGACAACCCTGTGGAAGTCTGTAGGAGGTTACATACTCTCTTATCTATATCAACAGTCCTTTTACAGTTGATTGAGAGAAAACAGACTTCTATATAAATCAACCAAGACAAATTGCATCATTGCATCACCCACATATATACTTACAAGCGAGTAGTATAGGGGTTGGGGGTATCAGCGCACCTCCGACCCCAGGATCACCTGCGTAAAGACGAGCGATACCGACTGTTTTGTAATTTGGTAATGGAAAGAGTCCAAAATATTTGTCCTATATACTATGTGCGAATGTAAAGAATTCAGTCCAATTTACGATCTATGCATGAAATGTCTTAGGCCCCGCTTTAGAACCACCGAGCCAAATAAGTATATTTGTTATGGTAAGAAGATGCAAATAGAAGATGACACGTCAGCGCAATGTTACGAATGTGATAACTCTAATGATATGCATTTTACACAAGTTTTTTTCACAACTGTGTAATATTTTGTGAAACCACTACAGGCTGTGTAATATTTTGTGAAAATGCCACTTACTTTGAAACAACTACAAGATCGCCGTGACCAGTGCGTGGAAAAAATCGAGGAGTGTAAGACAGTGGCCTTGAACTCTGGCAGAGCTGCCATGAATTCGATTTCATTTAACGCCGCCGAGTTTTTTCAAGCATTGACTGAAATGGGCGATAAACAGATCGAAGATTTTCTTTCTCTTTTTCCCCAGTTGCCTAAGATATTAGATTTATCTCGACAAGCTGCCACTAAGGAATTAAGAAGAAGGAAATATGAGGCTGATATCAAGAAAAAGACGGAAGAAGCAGCTCTAAAAATTCACCACAAGTATGAAACTCATCTCAAGAGAGAACGAAGTGCCGAGCGGCGAGTAAGGAAGTTGAGGAATCGTAGTGTTAGTACTGAAATCGATTCTTCGCAGGAACTATGAACTTCAATTTCAGCCCATTATTCCTAAGCAATTTGGGTTTATCAATAGGGCATGACTTGTATTAACCCGGACTTGATGAAATAAAAATTGTGGAACTAATTTGCCTATGACCCAGACTGTCGTTCAATATGCAAATGAAATCCCGTTTGGCTTTTTTCAACGCAAATATTTACTGAGCGAGTTTTCTTTGAAGCTCCGCTTTTGCTTCTTGGAATATCTTTTTTCTTGTTTCCTCGGATAGATCTTTGACGATTGTTTTTTTATTTCTGATGCCGGACTTAAGCTTCTCATATTTCTCCTCCTCGGCCAGAATAATCGAGAATTCGACGTCGTCTATCTTTCTATCGCGCAATGCCTTAGAAACAAGGTCAGTAATTGTATTTACTTTTGCCCTAGACAGAGCTATTGTTGTGTCGTGCTTTGATATCTTGCCGGATAATTTTTTCATGACGCCTGTAGTAACGGCCGAGATAATGCCGCAGGCGGCTCCGACGGCAGCCAAGGGAACCCCAACAATTACTCCCGGCCCCGTAAGTGAAGTTGCAACCCCTGAGCCTGTTAAAGCAACGGATATTTTGGAGATCAAGCGCACAAAGAATACCAGTGTGCGAGTGACGGTGATAAGATAAACTGCTACATCTTCGTGGTTAGCGACGCGCAGCCAAGCGTAGAAATGAATCAGCTAAAGAGCGTTGCCTATTAAAATATTTGGCTAATATACCATGTTACGCAACTTCTGCAAAGACGACACGACACTGCAATGCATAGTGCAAGGCGAAACCCTGTACTTCAAAGCAAAGGAGGTGGCCCTGGCGTTGGAATACGAACGCCCAAAAAATGCTATTAGAGTCCATGTGTGAGAAATATCAGAAAAGATGGGTTGACCTACAAGGGGCCCCAAATCAGGGCCCTTCTACTATCCACCCACATTCCGTGTATATTTCGGAACCTGGCCTTTATGAGTTAATATTCAATTCTAAGTTACCCAAGGCAAAGGAATTTCGCGATTGGGTATTTGAAGAAGTCTTACCGGCACTACGCAAAACAGGTAAATTCATGGTAGAAAAGCGATTCGATAGTTCAAATAAGTTAGTATTCAAGATAGAAAATGAATTTGACCTGCATAAGAAAGTCTTAGATTACATGAGGAAATACTACCCTGATTTACTGGTGGTTGCCGGCTTAGGAGAACTGCAAGACACCGCAGATAAGAGAATCAAGGGCTGGCAGAAAGGATATCAAAAAGGGCAACCAGATCTGACGATTCTTAATGCCCATAAGAAATACAATGGCTTCTGCTTAGAGTTAAAGACACTCAAAGGGAATGGGGTATTATCCGACGCACAAAGAAAGGTCTTAGACAACTACGAAAAGAATAATTTTAAAGTAATAATTAACAATGATTACGACGAGATTTGTAGAAGCATCATGAAATATTCTCAGGGTCTTAGACTGCCCTGCCGGCGCTGCTGCAAGAAGTTCAAGTCCGCAGACACCTTAGACGTACACCATAAAAAATTTCATAAGATATATGAATAAAGACAAATTTAATGCGCTTAAGTTAGTACAGACACACTGGAGGGAGCTGACGGTAGGGGAAATCTACGAGATAAAAAATTACGTAGTCTTCGAAGACATTGACCGTCTGAGGTTAGTCCTAAAAGGCGATAAAAAAACATACTGCCTTTGGGCACCTGATAGGATAAGGTACGCCATCGAATGGCAGGATGTTACCCATATCATGAGCCATGGTAAAAAAGACRGTAAGTGGGCATTTGACGTAGTTAAGTATGAGCCGGAGAGTCCTTTACATTCTTAGGCAGGGCGTCCGCCATCGTCCTACAGGCCTTTGGGTCGCACCAGTGGTCGTCAAAGGCTTCTTTTATAAGAAAGTACTGCCGCAATGAAGGCAGTCGTATTTTTTTCGGGTCTTAGGTTTGGGAGGTCTCAAACATTCCGCTGGGAGTTCGCATGTGATGCAGTCCATATATTATGATGGGGAAACCATCTCAAAATGGCTTGTTAAAGGAGGTCGGAAACTGTCTTAGGATACCATGTTGAATGTTGTTATTTGGTTAGGATATTGTTAAAGGAGGTCGGAAACTGTCTTATGACAACATGTTAAATGTTATTATTTGGTTAGGATATTGTTAAATGTTGTCATAAGACAGTTTGGAATATCCTCCTCTTCCCTTATGCATCCACACTTCTTACACTGCTACCTCCAATATTCCCTTCTTTCCCAAGGAACCCCCTCGGCTACGTCAAAGAATGGAAATGTCTTACTTAGCTTCTTCAAATGATTGATCCTATCCCTTATGTATTCGTCTTTATGCTTACAACGGCTTACGGATATCCCCGCATTCATAGCAATCTACCCCTTCCAAGTCATAATTCTTTGCAAGTCTTTGGTATTGTTTTTCATGTATCTTCTTATGAGTTTGAAGACGTTGGTGGGTACTAAGGACCTTACCGCAGTCATTACACTGGGTAGTAATTTCCTTATGACAAACGCCCTTCTTAACCGGCATGGTACTGCAGCTTTTGAAGAGTGCTGAACTYCTTATTGCAGTCCTTACAAACCTTACTAATTGCCTTCTTTGTGCATACGCCACACTGCTGTGAATCTAAGAACTTCAACTTACCTACAGTCACAGACATGTACTTCTCTTTATTGTTGGGGATACACTTTACTTCAGACCCATCAGTTCCCTGTAGTAGAAGATGGCTGTCATAACCCCTAAGGTTATGAAAGAAGACTGGGATCTCCATTTCTGGATCTACTTTGAAGTTTATATTGCATTTCCAATGTGCTGCTCCTCTGTATTTACCCGTGATGTGGCAGTGATCTCTAACCTTATCCATGTAGAAATCCTCAACAAGGGCTTTGTGGCAGTGGATGCAGTGGGTAGAAGGCTTGTCTGGCTTTTCTCCCTTCTTTGCGTACTTGCCACACTTAAAATGAGCTTTTCCTAGATACTTTCCTTCCCCATCCCACGCCTTCTTGGCTTGCCTTCCAAACTGAAGAAGCGTCTGTTGGCAGATGTGGCATTTCTTTGCCTTGGCAAAAGCCTCCTGGTTCTCTTTGGTAAATACCATCTTCTTTGGATTCTTCAGCTTTTCTCTTATGACTTCCTCCTCTTCAAGTAATGCATCAAGAAACCTCCTAGCTGCATCGGGACCACGGTAGATCACAGGAGGATCTGCTTTCCCATCAGATCTGACTACTATGTAACCAAAGGAGCAGACCTCATGTAATCCTAGCTTATCTGTAGCACCGCTGTTTCTTTCTTCTTTCGTTATCAGTGCTTCAAAGTCCGCGTATATGACATAAGGCACCCACATCTGCTTCTGGTGGTCTGAATAGGAAAGGGTCTTATCTACARGCATCTGTATTCTCTGTGCCACCTCTTCTACTCCGCGACATATCTCATCGTGTGCTTTTAGGGCCTTAACACTGGTAAATGATAATAAACAGCAATCACAGAAGTACTTCTTACCTCTGTGCTTCGTATGTCTGTAAAACAGTCTGCTAATATGCTTAACCCAGGAGTAATGCCCGCCGTAGTAAAAGAGGTGTATCCTTTCTCCTCTGTTTTTCGATATTACCAGCGGCACTATTGTCTGATCCCTGACACCGTCAATAGCTAAGTCGTTTTCCTGCTCAAATATCGGTATATCCATCAGCTGCATGGGAAACTCCACACCATCCCATTCTAAATTATCCGTTGGGTACTTGCTTGGTCTGCAGGAATCCTTATCTGCTGGGTACAGTGCGGATCGTATTGCCCACATAAAGCATAGATTATCGTTGCTTTTACATTGACTATGGCTTTCTTTCTCTCTATCCAAATAGGTAGTGGCACGTAACTACCTCCTCGTATAGGCACGTACCTTGCCGTACTAATGTCTAATCCTTCTACCTCCTCTATTACCCAGCCTGATCCTTCCCGCGTATAGTTGGAAAGAGACTCGGTAATTGCCTCCAATACACTGCTAAGTGACTGTCTTAGGTCGGTTGATTCTAATATAATCAGCGACTTTGATCGCAGCATTGCTGTCGTAATGACATCATCCTTTACTAATCTTACTAATCTGAACCATTATGCTTGATTTCAGTGCACCCAGCTCCTTCAGCCCTTCCAATAGCGTTCTTTTCATCTTGTTTTCCGACTTCATCCAAAACTGCCTGACGTCAATATCACCGTTTCCGGGTATCGACACCGTCTTAAAGTTGCTTTGGGATTCCATATATAATAGGAAATATCTTTTACCTAATACCAGGTCCTCTTTATGTCATCGTAATCGTTCTCACAGTCATAACAATGCCAATACAGCTTGACCTTAGTAGGAAAAGACTTACCACAGGGGCAATCATAACTGTCCTTACACTTTGTCTTTTTCATCTTTAAATGCTYCTTGAGATCTGCCTCCCTCTTAAATGTTCTACCACATTCTTCGCAATACATATATATTTAGATGATATTTTGGACTCTTTCCATTACCAAAACAGTCGGTATCGCTCGGTGAATACGTGAATCACTACTTTACGCAGGTGATCCTGGGGTCGGAGGTGCGCTGATGCCCCCAACCCCTATACTCAGTCGGTATCGCTCGGTGAATACGTGAATCACTACTTTACGCAGATGATCCTGGGGTCGGAGGTGCGCTGATACCCCCAACCCCTATACTACTCAAGCGGAAGGGGAATATCTTTATTTACAGTGATTTAAATGAATCTCCCTACGTTGACGAGGCTGTTTACATCATAACACGTAGTAAAATATTATAACGATATAATTTTAAACTTGAATACAACTTGTACAGAGTTTTGCGCGCTGTGAATGATTGAGTGATCAGTAATTTTGAAGTACTCTTGATGTCATGGTGTTTTCCTAGTTCTGCAGCATTAACTACAATATTACAATATAGACAACTTCCCAACCCTTGAAAATACCAATACCTCTCTATTAGGTAGGCATGTCTGTGTGGGAGGTATGGATATTTTCTAGAATTGCACAATATGCCCTCCTCAGACCCTCCCCACCCCTTGGAAATCCCAATCCCCCCTGTGGGGGAGGTATGGGTAATTTTGGATCTACACAATACATCCTCTCTACTCTTAGAAATTTCAATCCCTCTGCATCAGCAGTTATGTACATGGTTGAACATATACTTTCTTCACAGTAATGACAGGTCTTATTAGAGTGCACGCACTAAATCCGTGAACATTAAATAGTACTAATTAGTACTATTTCATACAGAATCCTTTGTTTTCTATTGTTTATTTATCACTATTTAGTACTAAAAGTTAGTATTTGTTTCACAGGTTTAGTGTGTGCACTCTAACTTAGAAAAGTCACAAAGCTTTACAAAAAGTCTTGTTTGGTCATATGAAGCAGGCCCGTCACTAGGGGTGGCCTAAAGGTTCATAGTACGAAAATGAAATAATGTTTAAGCTCTATTTTTTTGTTTTTCRAGAAATGGCACAACTAAGATTGGTAGAAAACCGAACCTCCCCTTTCAAGGTTCTAGCGACAAGCCTATGGTGGATATATCAATAGTATATGATTCTACTGAAGAGTTACTTGTAGCAGACAATATATTTCCCTAAATCTAACAAGTATTTCTCTAACTCGTAACCACTTGAGCAATAGGGCCAAACCAACACCGGTTTGACGAGTCTTTCATAAGAATGATGCAAAATTCTATTTCTTTAAAGATTTCCTTATTAAAGCCAATCTCTGCAAAAATAAAAATAAAAGAATGGTCAATGCTTAGCAAAAGTACTTTAATAATTATATTGTCTAGTTATTTGTCACATTGGTGCATGCGTGCATGCACAATAACCTGCATATGCACACATACATCTATTTCATTTTCATAGTGGGAGGCGTGGCGGTGCCTCTCATTAATGCAACCCGGGTTCCAGTCCTGCTGGGCTCAGTGTGATGTAAGTAGAGTTGCTTGTTGGTTCTCTCCTGTGCTTCAAGGGTTATTCTCCAGGTTCTCTGGTTTTCCTCCCTCCGCAATAATCAAGTCTTAACCAATCCAATCATGGAATGAGGCCCACAGGTTTGTTAGCCACTGGCTATTACAGTAAGACTACTCCAACCAAGACCACCTCAACAAATTTTGTTTGGCTTATTCGTAGAAAATTTGTTTGAGTGGCCTTGGTTGGAGTAGTCTCACTGTAATTGCTACACTTGTAAAAACAAGGACGTTGTTCTATAGAAGGCAGCCAATCAGATTGCTTTATAATAATTATTATTGTGGCTATGTTTACTTATAACATTATTTGGATCATGAATTACTAATGATAATACAGGTATAATMGTAGAGCTTTCCTATTCAGAACAAAAAGAATACTCATACCTGTTTGTGAGCTTCTGTAGTGGCTGCCTTCTTGTACGGCCTAAGCTCATCTGCACCAAATCCTGGAATCCACATATTCCAACATCGTTCTGAACAGAAAGAAAAACATTCAAGAAAAATTCACAAGACATTACTCATAGTAACAGACCCTTCTAGTCAATTTCCCATTTCAGATCCCGTCACTCCCTTGAGTATTATTCGGTGCTCTGATGGGCCGACTTGGACAGAGTGCGAGGGTTTCTATATATATATATTTCTATATTTTATGTTTGRAAATWMATTGTAAAGCGTYATAGAGTGWAATATATRACGCTATAGAAATTCATTAAATTATTATTATTATTATTAYTATTATTRTTATTATTATTATTATTATTGTTATTATTATTATTRTTATTATTATTATTATTTCTTTGTTGACAAATAATACCTAAGTGAAGCTGTACATCTTTGACTTCTAATGTGTTTGACTTGCGATGTTTGGCTATCTGGCATGATGCATTAACAACATTCTCAATAAAATCATCAGCAATTTGCAAGAGAAGCTGCAACAAAACAAGCATTTTCTATCAGTAAAAAATCTACTGCCATTGTCATAAACATGCAAACTCGGTAGCTGCAAGCTGCACACTGAAATTTGGTTTTTTGCTGCCGTCAATTAAACCTAATCAGTCCGTACCTTTCATATTTTTGGCTGGTGGCAGTGAAAAACCAAATGGACAAATCAAGACTACAAAATTGGCATTTGCTAGCCAAGCGCCTCTTAAGGCCAGTCCTCAACAAGTCGCATTGACTGGACACATTTTGATAAGTCCAATGTGAGCAGTCATCATGACCAGCAACTGTTATTTTTAGCCCTAAACATCACCCAAAATGGTAATGTCTGTAACATTGCATCCACAAAACCTCCAAAAAGCCACCCAAACTCTATGTATTTTGTAGTTGTTTGATCGATGATGATGATGGTGATGATAATGGATGATGATTGTGATGATGACAGTGATGAGGATAGTGATAATGATGGTGATGATGATGATGATTGTGATGATGATAGTGATGACAATAGTGATAATGATGGTGATGATGATGATGATGGTGATGATGATGATGGTGATAATGGTGATGATAATGGTGATGATCATGATGGTGATGATGAAGATGATGGTGATATTGGTGATGATCATGATGATAATAAACTTTAATAAAGTCTCAAATCTTATAGCTTGGCACAGGTACTGATGACGATTAGTTACTCTAGCTTACATCTTCTACATCATCATCCATTTGTTCCTGGGGATCTATTTCATGYAGTAGTTCTTGTATTCTTCTCTTGGTTAGTGGCTGCTGTGGTTGTGGGCTGGATGTTTCAACCCTATTCGTTATTCCTGGTGATGATAATCATCATCATTAATACAACAGTACACTGATTGAATTGAAATATGCCAACCAATTAGAATAACTATTGTTCTAGAATGACTAGCCCCTCTTTCCTTTGAAAATGTTTTTATGTTTCAGTCCCAAACAATATTTACTCAAATTAGATTGGATGGATGATGGATGGAAGAGAGGGAGTGTAGGGCATGCATGCAGGAAGGTATAACTGGAATGTACAGATACGGTAGATAATGGAGCAATGTTTGGATGGATGGATGGTTGGATCCATAGGTCAGTGGATGGATGGAAGGGAGAGTAAGGCATGCATTCAGGAAGTGATAGCTAGAAGACAATACCCACCTCCGTGAGAGACAAGAGACTTGGGTACAGAAACAGTGGATGATGGAGCAATGTTTGGTATAACTCCTGAGGTATTGGGTTGTGTGGTAGAAATAGCAGCACTACTCTGAATCTTGTTTGGTGCAAGTCTCTGTATTGGAACTGCTTGTGTTGTGCCTGGTTGGGTAACTATCTTGACTCCTGGTTGAGTACCAACTGATTTAAAAATAAATTATCACTTAATAACATGTTTTGTTTTTGTTTTCTCAACATATATCTAGTTTAAAACATATATAAAGTTTAAAACATTGAATTATAAGAAAAAAAGGTAAAAAAGGGTTAATTAAAGTCAGGGTACAGCTAAACCATGGAACAAGCTTATCTAAATAAGAGAATGGCTAACTCAGATTGAACCCTGAAATAACCTCTGGGATGATCTAAGTCAGGGTATGGCTAACTCACAGATCAAACCCTGAAACAACCTCTGGTGTGATGTAAGTCAGGGCATGGCTAACTCACAGATCGAACTCTGAAACAACCTCTGGTCTGATCTAAGTCAGGGCATGGCTAACTCAAACTGAACCCTGAAACAACCTCTGGTCTGATCTAAATCAGGGCATGCAATCTCACAGATTGAACCCTCAAACAACCAACCCTCTGTGCTCTTGCATTCTGTTACCTTGCATTCGGTTACCTTGTGTTGACTTGATTCCAGCAGGTGTTACACCAACAGGCGTGGGAGATCCAGTCACAACCCTTTGTCCAGGTGCTAAATGAGTCTGTCCAGTTGCTGGTGTCACAACTTTTACCTGGCCTTGGGCAACCTGCTGTTGTTGGGTGACGGCTGCCGAGGTGCCTCCTACTGTGACTGGTGAGGTAATTTGAACTAATGGGAAAGAAAATGGGAAAGATTTGGGAAAGAAAGAAGAAAACAAAATGAGAATGAAATGAAATTGAAACTTTTTCTTGCTGTTGCTAAAAGATAAATAACAAGTAGTCTGGGATATTCATGGTAGCTATCCTAAGATCATCATAGATATCACTACCACTATCTCCCTCTCCACATACACCATCAAATATCAACACTAACACCACCACCATCATCATCACCATTTATCATTTACCCCAAACATCATCATTATCATGACTAACACAACCATGATCATCATTATTATCAATACCATCATCACCATCACCAGCATTATCATGTTTATCACCATCATCATGATAAATAATTATCATCAACAATTTCATCACCATCGTTATCAACCGCTATTGTCATGATCAATCGATATCATCAACATTGTCATCATTATCATCATCATGATAACAAACCATCACTACCACGATGATCAATCATCATCATCATCATCACTATCACCATCACAACTATCATCATTCACACCCCACCTGTGTGAGGTTGTCCATGTGCTTGTGCATGACTCAACACTTGAGCCTGGATCTGCTGAATCTGTTCTGCAGTCAAATTAGTTGAACTTGAGACCTGAATCGTCGTTGGGATAGTGGATCCCTGTGGTAAGATTGTGACGGTAGTTGTGACAGGCAAATTTCCTGGGACAGCAGGTCGTGCCCCCTGATTGGACGCCACTGCAGGGACAATTCTTTGTACAGTTTGTTGGGTAGCTGCTGCTTGTTGAATCGCTCCTGGAATTTTTTGTCCTGCCATGCTGGCCTGTGCAAGATTGGATGCTGGATTCTGTGTGGTTACTATAACCTGAAAAAGTAGCACAGCAGAAAGCAGAATCAATATTTACTATTCAATTACCATCTGTCTTTGACTTTACATATACAGCTTCAACAAATAAGGGGAGTTTTCTTTCTTGTTTTGATAGTAATGTGTGTGTATGTGCATTGAGAGAGGAGTAAAGGAAGAGCAGAGGCTTCTATATAACTAGTTTATTGTTGCCATAAAACTATAAATTCTGGACAAAGGAGTATCATATCTTTTATGCTGGGCTAAGTGATGTGTGTACAGTGTGTTTTGTGGTGGGGGGTGGGGTGAGGAGAGGGTAGGATAATGGAGAGAATTTAAGAGTAATAGACCTATCCCGGATTCGCTTGACTGACCACGAAACGATGGTTTGAAGTTGAGACTGGACTTGATTCTTTTATTCATCAAGTTTAACCTCCGCTTGAAACCATTATATCGTAATCAGTCAAGCGAATTCAGGAAAGGCCTATTGGCCTAGTCTATTAGTATAAATCCTTGACTAAGGAGTATCATATCTTTTTGTACGTAATGTGGGGGAGGGGAAGAAGGAGGAGGATTTAAACATAACTGGCTTAAGCCTGGTGTACAATTTCACACATGTGATTGGGGAGAGTACTTTGAGTCAGTACCATTAGTTTCACTGAAATACAAAATTCCATTCAATTCTATTTCTTTCCACTTTACTATTTTCTATTGATTTTCTTTTTTTTCACTTTTTATTTTTATGCCTTTCTTTTGAATACTATAAACCACATTTACCTCTCCTTGAGATTTTAATAGCTTTGCATAAATCAATTGAAGTTTTTCCAGTTCTTGAGCTTGTTCTGGTGTGATGGGCCCTGGTCCAAAATTCTGAAGGRAAAAAAAGGAGAGAAATAATGTTACGAAAAATACGCTTTTTTTACTCCTTTTTTATCTCTAAAAATAAATGCACTCTTCATAACTAATGGTTAATAGAAACCACTTTATTCGAAGTTTTACTTAAAGCATCCTATCAGGCACAATAAAACTGCTTTGGAAGATTTTCTTTTGACAATTTTTAGAGCGAAAGAACGAAAAAAAATGAGTTTTTCACCTGAATTCTTTTAGAAACTTCTTGTAACATTTCCTCGACAGATTTCCGCTGCATGAAGCTACCGCTCGTCACAGGGATACCTGGTTGTTGTGACTGCAAGAAAGTTGAGAAAAAGCTTTAGTTTTAAGCGGAAATATGGTCCAAAAATCCATTTTTCTTGAAGAACAAAAAACTTGTTACTTACCGCCATATTGAAAACCCAAGGCCGGGACACCAAGCCAATAGCTTGGACACAGGAAGCCCAAAAATTACACGATAATTGGTACAAAATGATTGCAATAAAAAATTCCTTTAGTAAAAATTTATAATTTACTTGCATTATTTCATTATTTCATTTTTCTAGAAACTCTCTTAGTCTGATTTCAATTCGTTTTAAACTCAAATGTTTTCCCCTTTTGGGGAAATTTATTTTGGGGTACCTGTGGTTTGGAAGCCGGAACATCCGCCATTTTTATTTTGTGGTGTGAACAGAGTTCAGTTCAGAGTTTCGATAATTTAGAATAAACAAACTCATTTTTCTTATCTAAATGTCGCGACAAACCTCTGTTCGATCCGACACAAAGAAAGTGGTATGTACCTTGTTAACTTTAACACATTTGGCTAGTTTTTTTTCTTAATTTTTAAGCTCATGTTTTGATGTTTTTCGTGTGTTGATATTTTCAGAGTGCAGAGTTATTCACACTAACCTATGGATCTCTCGTCGCTCAGCTCGTGAAAGACTATGAAAGCGCACCAGAGGTCAATAAACAGTTGAATAAAATGTACGTAAGTTTTCGGGTTTTTCACATTTGATAACGAGGAACATTCCTTTTTTTACCATCTTTTGTATATATGTTGGCCTGCATTCTCAAGGAGGAATTTTTTAGGATTTGTGAAAAATTATGTTATGTGGAAATGTTATCGTAAACTACTGATCATTCCCCACTCACCACTTATCATCACCCTACCCACCACTGATCATCACCCTACCCACCACTGATCATCACCCTACCCACCACTGATCATCACCCTACCCACCACTGATCATCA
>NW_022261503.1:57759-89209 GCF_009602425.1 Actinia tenebrosa | reverse complement strand
CACCACTGATCATCACCCTACCCACCACTGATCATCACCCTACCCACCATTGATCATTTAACCAATTTTTTTTCAATTCAGGGGTTATAACATTGGAGTAAGATTAATAGAGGACTTTCTAGCAAGGTCTAACAATATGGGTAGATGTCATGATCTTAAGGAAACTGCAGATGTTATAGCAAAGGTAAGAATGTAAACTTTATAATCATAATCACATCTTTATTTACTGCTATTTTCACAAACATGCAAACTCTGTAGCTGCAACTGCAAGCTAAAATTTGTTTTTTTTCATCACTGCTGCCAGTCAAAAATATAAAAAACAGCAGCGAAAATCTAAATTTCAGCATGGAGCTTTCATCTAGCGAGTTTTCATGTTAATAAAAATAGCAATAATAGTAATGACTTCTTTGTTCTTTGCCAGAATGGTTTCAAGATGTTCCTTGGAGTGACCCCAGTAGTTACAAACTGGAGTGCCGCAGCAGATGAGTTCTCTCTTATCCTGGACAATAATCCACTAGCAGACTTTGTGGAAGTTCCAGATGGCCTTGAGGGCTTGCTGTATTCTAACATCTTATGTGGAGTATTAAAAGGAGCTCTAGAAATGGTTAGTAATGCTGATTTAATGTTGATGGTTAGTAATGAGAGTGGCACTTTTGTTGTTGCTATGCTTGAACCAATAAAAACGTGTGTTAAAATTTTGATAAAGAGAAAGTTTATTCTTTTCTGAACGATTTTTCTTTCCACTGTTTTGGTATTTATCCAATACTTTTTTGCAGTACTGAGCATTTTTCACAGCAACCTTCATATCTCGATAATTTGGTCCAGGCCCTTCAGGGAAGAGAGTACATTGCACTCGGGCACTCACATTGTTGAGAGGCGAGCACTCTCACAGCTAYGCCTACAGCTACATCTGCATATTTTTTTCTAATATGATTTAACTTTGCATTGCTTCCTAACTTTAATTTAAGTAAATATAAAAAGGCTGGGGGACAACTAGAAAACGTCACTGTTAATTTGTCCTCCAGRCTCAAATATCTCAACTAATCTCTATTCTCAGTCTGTATTGTCATATGCACAAATGATATGAATAGAAATTAGTGTAATTTTCCTTATCCCTTTATTATAGATATTTATTATACATTTATATTGAATTTAAATTTCTCTATATTGTTACCAAATGTAATTAATATTTAAGAGCAATAAACTTCTGTTATGTTCTGTTCTGTTCTACACCACCACTCACTTCAAAACATCTGGATGCAACAGTGTGTTTAATGTTTTTCTCTGAAAAGCAGTCTCATCTGGCATACTTTGTCACTCATCAAAAGGTTTTTTTTCAAGCTAAATTTTGCGGGGGATTAAAACTCGAGTCCTCCATGAACTCATCGTTGTTGTATGACTTTGTTTTTCAAGGTTCAGATGGAAGTTGATGTATGGTTTGTACAAGATGCCCTCAGAGGGGATGATACCACTGAAATAAGAGTCAAGTTTATAAAAAAACTAGAAGATGCTTTACCAGCTGGGGAAGATTAATTTTTGGGCTGTAAATTACTTTAAAGACCAAGTTAGTGTCATAGTTAGGGCTGGAGTCCAAATACAGCTATTTCACAAAAGTTTTGTGAAAGTATTGTTGCATGTTGCATATTGCAAAGCAAGCCTTTTATGCACTATGCGTGATGTAAATGCAATCAGCAATGTTGAATTTTCGAAAACTTTGTCTGGACGTTTTTCAGGTATATTCTCTTTAATCTGTGATATTTACATATAATCCACATTTCAAGCTTGGTATGCAATATGCTACAAAATTTTCACCAACTGTTTTTTGAAATAACTTTATATGATATATGATAGATGAGGCGGTAAGCTGCGTGGGATGGGCTCGGAAATCATATAAGCGTAATAGGTAAATTACGAGCCTTGCATGAAACGACTGAAGAAGAGTACCAATGGGCCTTTCACAACTTCAAGTCGCGTAAAAAAATAGATGAGTATTTCATCTGATTTTCCCCAATAAGTAGGTCATAAATATTTTGATTTCAGGTAGTATTGCGATTTTCCTATAAGTTTGACTGGGAGAGAGCTGCCAATTATGAACCTGAAGTTGTCGGCTAAGAATTTCCTCACAATATGAGAATCACAATACAAAATCTACTGTGATTTTAAGTAGCCAATATGGATTTATACTGATGGCGAAAAGTATATCAAGGCCTATCATTGCCATATATTACATTGATGTATATAACAATAACACGTCTGTTGAGATTAAATCTATCAATTTATTACAATTTATTGATATTATTCATAATCATTAAGAAGATGCCAAGCAATAATAACAAGCCATAAGACTGTCTTGGTGGCCAATGAGAACCATTATTATGGCTGTATCTTATTAAACCTTATTAGTCATGAATGATAAAATTCTTACGAGGCAGCCATGCCATAAGGAACAAACAATGCAATGATTTTCGTTTCCCCAAGGAAACTTCTATTGTTTTGTGTCTTTTTTGTCATACAATGAAGCTGTCATGAAACAACTTGACTCTTTCTTGGGTGTCGCAAGGCACCTGAAGCATAAAGATAACTAAACCAATAGCAAAGAAAAATGAATTTGGAGCTTAACAATGACCTGCAAAACAAAACGTCTAATCCAGAGACATAAAATAAAGCTTGCTACACCAAGAAAGACCTAACAACAACTCTATTGTGTAGCTCCAGAAATTATCCATACCCTACCAYGGACAAATTTTTTAAAGACCCCCTTTGCCCCAAAAATTCCAATTTTCTTCCATACAAACTCTGTAATTTTGTTCTTTCTCCGACCCTTCTACCCCTGGAAATTCCAATATCCTTCCATACAAACTCTGTAATCTTCTTTTTTTCTGCCCCCCCTCCCCCCACCCCCTCAGAAATTTCAAATTCCTCTGTTGTGGGGAAGGGGTATGGATACGTTCTGGAATTACACATTGCCATCACTCACCTAATGTATATAAGCTTCACAAATTACCATTAAGACTATTAGCATTTTCGTTTTATTCTAGAAAAGGTTTAAAGTTACATTAAAGATCAATGTTGAGCAAAACCTAAATCTAAAAAATAAAGTTATTTTCATCGTCACATGATGAAAATTAGCAGTGGCAGTTGAAACAGTGCAGCCCACCTAACTGCCACAATCATGAGACAAATGAATAAGTATAATCCTTGATTTATATCCACAACAGATAATCCTGTTCATTTTATCTAATTTATTTTTATCAAAGAGCAGAGAGTGATTGGTCAGGTATCCCAATCTAGAGGCTCGTGTTGTAAGCTTTCAACACCCGATTAAATTAGAATTTAGATATTGATTTTTTTGGAGGTAAACTGGAGAACAGAGAGAAAAACCCTTCTCAAACGCATTCATAATTCGTGAGGATATTGGGCAGCTTATGCATTAAATTTCTCCAAGGATTATTAATAGTTTAAAAAGCCATATTTAACACTTGAAAGAGTGTTTCACTCACGCCYTCCTCCCTCTGATTTCGGTCCCGGCCAAAAGTGACCTTTGATCCYAGTTTAATTTATGGCGCGAAACCATCTCCAGTTCACTTCCGGCATTGAAACCATCACCAGTTTACTTCCGGTATTAAGTTTTTTGCCAAACGTTTGTGACAGAACTTGATAAAGAGCCTAATATTTGTTACATTGTTGGTTTTTCATGAATAGTTTTTCGCTCATGATACAGATTTCGTTTCGAGTTCATTCAGTGTTTTTTGTACTCGCTTTACGACTGCTTTCCTTGCTCCTCGGATTTCCTTGCTGCCATTGGCTTCGATAGCGTCTAATCCCATCAAAATTCTCATGAGTTTTTCCTCAAGCCAGAGATATTCTTTATTATTTTCTTTGGATCCATTTGGTTCGAAAACTCTTACTTTTTCCACTACATTCTTAAGCTCGTCTTCGATTATTTTGATTTTTGATAATTGAGCATTTTGTTGGCTTTCTAGAGGAACTTCAGCATTTTGTTGGCTTTCTAGAGGAACTTCAGCATTTTGTTGGCTTTCTAGAGGAATTTGAGTATGTTGTTGGCTTTCTGGCATTTGAGCATTTTGTTGGCTTTCTTGTGGCATTTGATTTCCTTCAGTTTCTTGTTCACTTTTCGATTTCTCGCTCTGTACATTTCCTTGGCTTTCAACATCTTTTTTCTCATTATTGTCATCAATTTTAGCCTTTCCTTCTTTGTGATCGTTATTCTTTTCCTCTGTAGTATCCACATAACTTTTTATCTCTAATTCAGAATCGTTTTCACTCTCCCTCTTTATCTCATCTTTCTCGTTTTCAGTGACTTCTCCTCTGGCATTTTCTTGCGTGACAGATTCATCTTTAGCTTCATTTTTTTCCAGTTTTTCTTTTTCATCCTTCCCCACTTTTCTCTCTGCTTTTTCATCTTTGCTGACCACCACTGGAATGTCCACAAACTCTCCATCATCTACAATATAAGCTGAACCAGAGCTCGGATTGGAAGATTGCCTTCCAAATTTTCCTTTATTTCTTTCGCCAGAAACAGGAGCTGACGGAGTTTTCGTGACCTTTCCATGATTTTTTCTCGTAACTTCGGGGCTGTGGCGTTTTCCTGTTGTCTTTTCCACATGGAAATTTCCAAATTCTGGTTCCGAAAAATCAAAACTGTCGCTGTCTTCTCTCATCATTCTCTGTATCATCTCATCAAAGTGACCTCGTCTCCTGGACGGACTTTCAAAAAAAAAATCCGAAGGATTCAAGCCTCTTCTAAACGGCCTTTCTTGATGCCTCGGAGGCGAGTGAGATTGAAAATCTCTCTCGCAATACGCGGGGTCCGGAAAATCATTGTGCCGTCTTCGTAAATTTTTCTCGAAAAATCGATTGGTGGCATCTTCGAATTCTTCCTCGATTCTGGGTGTATCGTCGAAACGAAGATGTCGACCATGTCTTGTATCGCCACCCATTGGATCTGAACTTCTTCTCGATTCATTGAAGGTCGTTTCGTAGCCCGGTTCAACAAATATCGGAATTTGACGACTCATGTCTCTATCTTACTCCGTTTTGATCTGTTTTCCGCTCTGTTTTAGACTTTGCCTTTCATATAGCCTAGCACATCAACATTAAAACCCAAAACGTTTTCCACTGACTAAAGATTAACTTGACGATTAAGAGCTCTATTTGTCAAGAAAAACAGCAGAAAGATCTTTCTAGATATGAATGTATGAAGTGCGTTTTTTTTTTCATACCGTAAAAGGTTCGTATGAGATGACATGGATTATTGACCTTCGCAGACAGATTGATTAATGGCAGCATTTAAATATTGCAAATAACAATAGTATGTTGAGCGATGCATGGACTGAGATTTTAGAGGGGCTTATTTTTAAAGAAAAGTTTAAATTTTAAGCTAAAAATTCGGAAAGAAAAATACAATAGACTTGCAAAATCAAGGGTACCGTGTGAAAGAAAAATATATGTAAAAATTGATGGTTGAAAGGGACTTTGTTTACATCCTCTAAAATTTACGATTTCAAGATCAACAAAGTTTTGCCTTGAATAAATGTCGTATCTTATCTTACAATACTTAATTTCATTTTAATTTTTCAAAAATGAGTAAATCTGATCCACATATTTATTTTTTTGGCTTTCACGATATGTCACTATATTTTGAAAAATTATCTTGGAAATTTCAAAATTATATTTTCTATAATATTCCCTTACAGTGACCACAGTAAATCCGTGAAACTTTAGTAATACTAAATAGCACAATTTCATGCAAATTCCATTGTTTTCTATTGTTTAATTAGCACTATTTCGTACTATTTATTAATTAGTGTTTCACGGATAAATTGTTTGCACTCTACATAGTGCACGCACTAAAACCGTGAACATTAAATAGTACATATATGTTATTTACCGGGCAGGAGGTCCGGATAGGGAAAAACTGTGCCCGAGGTCTTGAATATACGGACCGAGGCCGTTAGGCCGAGGTCCGTTTTCAAGACCGAGGGCACAGTTTTTCCTATCCGGACCGACTATAGGACGGTAAATAACTTATTTATTTTTTCCCCGTATTTTTTAAACTTGTTTTTGTAATCGTTTTGTGTTGTCGTTTAGARGCAAAGGATACCGGACCGCGCGCGCGGGCAGATACTGACAAAATACCGCCCGCTCAAACAGCCAATCAGAACGCACGATTTTTTAGGATACCGGACCGGAAAAAAATAATAATTAGTACTATTTCATGCAGAATCCTTTGTTTTCTATTGTTTAACTATCACTATTTAGTGCTAAAAATTAGTATTTGTTTCACGGATTTAGCCTTTTYATAAATAGTAATTTTATGAACAATATTGTACAACTTTATCAATACGAAATACTAGTAATCACTTTCGCATAAACAAAAGTCACGCGTCTTCAAAGAAAGATCTGAAAATTTCTATGAAAATAGAATATTATCAACAATCTAAACGCTTTATTACTATTTTTTCTTAGAAATAACAAATTTAAAAAAACATTTTGAAATATATATAAACAAAGAAAGATTTAGAAGAGTCTAGAAGCTAGTAGCTCCCATATATATATGAAACTGGAAGCCAAGAAAAAAAGCCTTCCGCTTTTTTAGAATTAAGAAAGTGGCATCTAAATGGCATATTTTCTATGTTTTCTTACCATACCCTTTTTATAAATAGTAAATTTATAAAATGTATTGTGCAACTTTACCAATACAAAATAATAGGAAATTGTAATATTTGTACAAATATTTGATACGTATAAACAACGTGACTTCATTTGAAAGAAAGATCTAGGAGGGTCTAGAACTAGTAGCTAATTTTTAGGTTAAAATTATATATATATACTTTACTTTATTTATCCATTATTAATTGATTAATTAATATATTTTTTCTTTATTGTCTTTTGCATATCGTTTTTTTGATTTTGCTTGTGTATTTCTTAATGCACTTCCCTATTGTAAATCACTAATGTGACATAGGTTTACTGTCGAAAGAAAGAAATATTATTATTATTATTATTATATATGAAACTGGAAGCCAAGAAAAAAAGCATTTCGCTTTTTTAAAATCAAGATTATAAATAGCATATTTTCTATAATGTTTTCTTACCACTAAAAAAGGAAATACATTTTGAAATATATTGTTCAACTTACAAAATATTCGTACAAATATTTCATACGTATAAACAAAGAGCACGTGATTTCATTTGAAAGAAAGATCTAGAAGGGTCTAGAAGCTAGTTAACTTCCATATATATGAAACTGGAAGCCAAGAAAAAAGTCTTTCGCTACCGATTACATATAAATTTTCTCTCGTTATAGCTTTATTAAGAGCTGAGACATCATTTTAGGTGTTTTATCATGTGAAGTGAATGCTGAGTGATTTTTTTGGAGTTCGTGTGTTGTCGAATATTTACTGGAGTGAACTTGCTTGAATATGGGGAAAGATTACTACAAAATTCTTGGAGTTCCTCGCGATGCCAGCGAACAAGACCTCAAGAAAGCCTACAAGAAAATGGCTCTCAAGTACCATCCTGATAAAAACAAAAGTCCAGGAGCAGATGAGAAATTCAAGGACATTGCAGAGGCTTACGAAGTGTTGAGTGACCCTCAGAAACGCGAGGTCTTCGACAAATATGGCGAGGAAGGTTTGAAGGGAACAGGGCCACCTCCTGGCTCTGCAAACTTCCAGGAGTTTCACATGCCCGAAGGATTTACTACTTTTACTTTCCATGGTGATCCTAAAGCTACGTTCTCAAGCGTATTCGGGGATGAAGACCCATTCAAAGGTGAGAGACGCCCAATAATTTCTTCCATTCAAAGCCACTTCCTTTGATATTGCACTTGTGGTTATAGGTTAACTACAAGATCGTACTATAATTTCACCCAATTTCAAAACTTTAGTTTCCCATAGAGTCGAATAACTATTTGTTTGATCGTTGTGTTTACATATTACCTCGCTAAGATTTCAAAGATAATAATATCGTGAGCATTTGCTTTGATTTGATCGCTTTGTTTTGCTGTACGGATAATTTTGCTAATAATTATATCATTTTTTATCCAAATATCTAGCCAATCTACAATTGACTTTTATTTTGCTTTGAGCAAAACTTAAATTTTCATTGTCAATGAACTATTATCTGTACTATAATCAAATTACTGAGGATTTTTTTATTTCAAGATCATTCTCTTGTATAATTTCTAGTTTTCAAATATTTATAATCATTGTTTTTAGTTTTTGGGTTTCCTGTACCAGGCGATTATTCGTTTGTTTATATCAAAAATCTGTGATTATCGTCCTGGAACAAGTGCGAATGCATTATGCATTTTTTGCATTGAGACAAAAATTGGCTGAATGAATTTGCATTATTATTGGAGTTTGAATTTGAATAGAATCCCCCTGATAATTCCTAGTGTAGCATAACATCAAAAGGAAATAAGGAGCTTAATACTAAGACCCGGGGGGGGGGGGGGTTTGGGAGTACTCCCATATACATAGCATACGGGGATGATCCACTGAAAAGGGTATGGTTTTTTGAGCTTCTTGTCATAAACAGGGTATGCAATTTCACTCAAATTCCAAGTTCTTCCTGAGTTTCCAGTTATATTCAGGGTTTCTACTTTCATATTGACCGAAACTGGTTACTATGGTCATTAAAAAAAACCGATACGCTAGATGACATGATAATTGAAACAGGAACTCAGTGCAATAAATTATCTCTCTTATCATAAACAGGGTCCACAAATTTGAGTTTTTTTATTGTAAACAGGGTACCCCTTTCAGAATCCCAGCAGAACACCCCTACCCAAATTCTGGCGGAGTACCCCCCCAGGACTAAGACTAATTAGTCTGACCTTTTGTCAGCCTAGTTAAAAGTATGGGCATGTTATACCAGTAACAGTATCAACTGATGACGTCAGAACTCATCCAATCAGATTGCTAAGGCACTGTCAAAAGCATGTTCAAACAGCTTCTGATCGTATAAGGATTAATGTCTCGTGTTATGGTTGGAACAAATCTGTATACTTATTTCAATTATTCAAAATCTATTCTATGAATACACTTGGTCAGCTGTCGAATGTCACCCTCTGAAAATAAAGTTGTCATCATTCATCAGTCTGTTGGCATTCACAACTGCAATTTATTGCTAAAAACGATTTTAATTCTTTTTTTTTTTTAGATTTCTTCAGTGCTTCTTTTGGACAAAGTGGGCCGTCTGGCTTTTCTGGTTTTACAAGCTTTCCAAGCATGGGAGGATTCACCACTCAGTCTACTACTCAAGGAAGGCGCTCCTCATCTTTCGAAGAGCTGCCATCTTTCACCCGAAGAAAGAAAACACAAGATCCACCAATAGAAAAGATTATTCGTGTATCCTACGAAGAACTACTTACTGGAACGCAGAAGAAACTCAAGATAATGAGGAAAGTGCTTAACGCAGATGGGCAAACCACTCGAAATGAAGAAAAGATCTTGACACTAGATGTGAAGAAGGGCTGGAAATCCGGAACAAAGATAACATTTGCCAAGGAAGGAGACCAGAACCCCAACACTATCCCAGCAGATATAATATTCATTATACAAGACAAGGAGCATAAGCACTTCACAAGAGATTCTGATAACAATATTCTGTACACTGCTAAGATATCCCTCCGTGATGCTCTTACAGGCTTTGCTAATGGAGCTAGTGTGCAAGTTCCTACCCTAGACAACAGAACAATCAATATACCCCTGACTGACATCACCAAGCCAGGAACAAGAAAGAGAGTCAAAGGAGAGGGATTGCCCCTGCCGAAAAAACCTGGACAAAGAGCTGACATGCTGGTAACATTTGAAATTGTCTTTCCAACTTATTTGCCACAGGCAAGCTTAGATGCTCTGCGAAGTGCTTTGCCATCTTAATATTATTAGTGTGTTGAAAAATCTAGTTTGAATGTTGTTTTTGTATTAAATTTATTAAATTATTAGGCAAGCCGCTGGATTCATGTAATGATGGGATTCTTCTCATTAGAGGTTGTAAAACTTAGTCCAATTAATGGATCAGTTTTGTAAGTTAAACTTTGATAGTTATTGAAGTAAAAAGAAGGAAAAACAAACAATAGTCTGATGTATTTTTGTTTTATGGTAGAGTGCCAATAATATACCCGTGAAATAGTTAGGATAAAATAGGAGATAGTTAGCGCTTAATTAGACAAGAAATAGGAAGTCAGTGAGGCATGGCAAGGGCATGGGTGTTTACTAGAGTAACAACTCAATAGGCAAATGAATAGATACGAAAATGCTAACGTCAAATTATACGAAGGAAAAGCATGCACAACAAAAAATTGTTTCAGTTTTCGTAAGTGTGTTTAAAAATATTTAAAAATGCGCCCCCTTGAGTAGCACACGTGCACTAGTTTACCCATCACGGCACACCTATTTTAACTAATTAGACTTAGGCAGCCGAAAGTTAGTAATTAGTTAGCTATCTATTTCACGGGTATATTATTTGCACTCTAGTCTGATGTATTTTTGTTTTATGGTAAGTTACTAGTGGGCAGCCACGCTGTTGGGCAAGGAAAGGTTTGGGGTTTTTTTCTGGCTAATAGTCCCCTTCACAGTTCCCGGTGCCATCTTGGAAGGTAGCCTTGCCTTTGCATCAAAGTGAGACGAACGGTGAGCTTGCAATGATAGAGACCTTTTTTAAACACTTTGGACAATTATTCACCTGTCTCTATCATTGAAAGCTTCGATGCAGAGGCACGGCTACCTTTCAAGATGGTGCAGGGAACTGTGAAAGGGACTATTCACTACACACTTCAATTACCACCCAAAACACAAATCTTGTCTTGAACATTATGGTTACCCTATGTTAAGTAAACAGTAAACCACCACAAATAACCAAGAAAAGTTTTATTCACAATCTCATTAATAAATATTCTTTAATGTACAAGCTATTCTGTAATGCCCTTTTGTAGTTTAACATTTCTAATTTATAGAGTGAAGGCATTTAACCCGTGAAATAAAAATTATTAGTCAACGTGTAATAGTCAAATAGATACAAAAGAAAACAATGGAATTAGGGTCTACTAATGTGTGTTAGTCTAATATCTATTTCAGAGGTTTAATAACTTCACTCTAACTATTATTCTAATTCTTTGATTCTTTGTTTAAAACTCCTCAAGTAGCGGGAAAGAATAAGGCCCAAAAATTTTCTTATGCTAATACATGTTGGTCAAGAGTGAGAGTTAGAAAACCTGAATCTACTATAAAGAAATCTACCACAGCCATTCCTGCAATAAATTCTGAGTCAAAATAAAGACCAATGAGTACTGGCATTGTTGGGAGCATTATCTGCAAGACTGTTTTGCATATCTGCATCTTGAAGTTCATGATAACACTATAGGTCCATTACTGCAATTTTCATCAACATAAGACCTCTGTTTCTGTGAGCTGCACGCTGTTATTTGTTTTTTGCTGCCGTCAATCAAACTTAATCAGTTGGTACCTTTCATATTTTTGACTGGAGGCAGCGAAAACCCAAATTTTAGCGTGCAACTCAAAGACACAGAGTTTGCATGTTTATGAAAATTTCAGTAAGGCATGATGCAAAATAATGCTATTTAATATATGCCAGCTTTAACTTCAAATTTCTTGAAGAAGTAACAAACAAAGTGTTGTTGCCTTCAACTATCAACATGAGACAAAAGAAGGCAAAGTTCATAATCTGGAAAATCTAGATCCAAATACTTGCATTTGAATGGAATGCAAAAGGCAGTATCTTATTTATTCACTTTTCTTAAGTCTTTCTTGAAAGATACAAGATTTTCAAGTAGATCGTCTTTTACAAGGATTCTGGACAAGCAAGGTTAATGGTTACCGAGTTTGTTGCATTGGTGGGCTGACCCGTCCAACCTCGTATGGAAGGCCAAGGAATTGATCAGCAATTCGGCCAGCTTCTCTTAATCCACTGAGTAAGGCACCATGTACTGTCGCAGGGTAGTTTCTTATTGTGTGTTCTCCAGCAAAGAACACTCGTGGTGGGTTTGGTGGCTGTGGAGTGCCAGGGGTGACTGCTGAAATGGGAGGCGGGGCGACGGGAGAGGCCATTAAGTCATAGTCATTACCAGATGAGCCAGCAGCAACATAGGAGTAGGAACCATGGGACCACTCATCTGATTTCCATCGTGTCACTACTGATTTTTTAGGCTGAGGAGAGTAAAACAAAGGGAAATGTTAAGGGTGATGTTAAGAAATGTTAAGATAGAGAATAGAGCAAAAGTATTTGACCCTTTATGGGACAATATCATAACACTTCCTCCCCACATGACACTAGCATGACCCCCCCCCCCCCCATGGGGTAAGACAAAACCAAACTGACCCCCATGGGACAATGAGACAACACTAACATAACCCCCCCATGGGACAATGAGACATCAACAGTAACATGATCCCCCATGGGGCAAGATGACATTACTAATACCAAGCTCAGTAATACAATACCTGAGGTACATTGCTTGGACCAAATATTCCTCTCAACACAGCAACTGCTCGTCCTACGATAATATCATCAGCAACGTTCTCTAGCTTGTTAGCAGCTTCTCCAGCGACCAAGGAAATAAGGACAGGCGCTTTGTAAAGATTCCAAAACAAAAACAGCTCGCCGCGGTTCAGGGTGGTACCACTAACATGGCCAAAGAGATTGGTGTCTGGATTCCAGAAGATACGATCGAAACACAGGACAACCTTGAAAAAATTAAATTCCATTAAAAAGGCGTTATTATCGGTAGCTGCAATTTACTGTTTTCATTGCTACAAATAATGGCTGGTCAGTGGCTGGTCATTATGACTGGCCAAATTAGTTTTAGCTTGGTCATAACAAATTAGTTTTAGCTCAGCCAATAAGATTGCAGAATTTGTAGGTTTATACCAATGCCAATTACCTATCATAAGTTTTGTCTTGATCAGTGCACAGCAATGAAAAAATGGCAAAGAAACCACATTCATTAAAAAATGCTCTAACATTAGTAATGATAGATACACATTCATGCAGTCATAGAGCTTCAGTGGCACAGTTTTAGTGTTCCCGAGCATTCCCAGCTTTGGCGTGGAAGGTCCTGGGTTCGATCCCTAGCTCATGCCAAAGTGGAGGTGTGGGGATAGTGAATCCCTCATGGCTCAGATGACTACGTTAAATGGCGGATGTAAAAGAACCATTAAGAATGCAACAAAACCCTGGCTGTGACCACTCTCAGTGCCAGCAATTGAGGCAGGCTTGCAGTATAGTACCGGAGCTACTGGTGAATGAAGCCTCAAAATAAGTGTTATTACAACCAGCAAGCCCAATGGTACTGAATATGCGAGTGCTGGAAATGCAGAAAGAAAAGCATTCTGCTCTTTCATGCATAATACAGTTATGACAGGAGCTAATGTTTTACCTTATTAAGGTTTCCAAATCCCATGCGATGTACGGCAGCCATTTTCCATTCAGGCAGTGCTGGATGAAACTGGACTGCTGGAGGGTGAGCTTTTAGTACCCCAAGTGGTAGGGTAATCAAAACGGCATCACCTTTAAATGTCTGTGTGGTGGTGATGGATGATTTATTGGTACTCTGGGTTACAACCTCAACGCCTTGAAAATGATAATAAGTTTAAAACATCAATCTACAATAAACTTGCATGAAACTGGACAGCTGGAAGGTGAGCTTTTAGTACCCCAAGGGGTAGCATAATCTAATCTGCATCACCTTTAAATGTCTGGGTGGTGGTGATGGATGGTGTATTGGTACTCTGGGTCACAAGCTCAACACCTTGAAGATGAAAAAGTTTAAATCATCAATCTATAATAAACTTGAAATTTTCCCCAAAATTTAAACGTTCCCATTTTTTATAACGAGCATTTGTTATCACCATGGATATCACCATGGTGATTATTAAAATTATTATTGAACTCATTTTTTCTCAAAGATTACTATGCTAACAAGGCCCATTGCCATGGTAACCACTAAAAAAGCAATAACATGACAGCTTCTACTATCATTACTATGGCAACCACTGCAATTAACTTGGATGATCCCTTTTATTACCATGGTAAGAAAAAACAGTGTTACCAATGGCAACTAAAATGTAAATTTAGTCAAATTTCTAATAGACTTGGATAATTATTAATTTCTCACCTGATCTGTTGTAGCGGATATGTTTAACGGCAGTGTTTAATCTAATATCCAGACACTCTGCAAGAGCTGCTGGCAGACAGGAATACCCATTACGCACAGTCATGTGACTTCCACTGAACTCAAAATCATCATCTTGATCCCAGTGTTTTAGTGATAGCGCTGTGAGTGGCGTCGCATTTGCAAATTCCAGGTTGGCAAAGTGCCAGTCAAGGATTTGCCGATCTCTTGAAGATAGGTAAACATCACTAGGAAGCAAAAAGTAGAATGACAGTAGTTAGCAAGGCAATAAGAGACCTTAAACATCAACAAGTATTAGATCATGATAAAGAGCTCTCACAAGCTGTCACTAGGCAGTACGAATTGTACAAGTAGATTGTGCTTTTTCTTGTTTATRATACACTCAAAAAATTGAGCAACTTAATTGGAACTCTACAGAGTACAAATTGGGATTTCATTGTACTCCTCTTGTCCAATCAGAATTAAGTAATTTTGTAGAGTGTATTATAAATATCAATGAACAGTACTAATGTACATACCTTGGGGGATTGTTCTCCAGTTCTTCTAGTTTTTCATCAAGACGCTGTTGTTCCTCAGCTAACTCATCATACTCCTGGAAAAACAAAATATATATCAATATTAAGTCTTTCTACCTTGATCTTATTTATTCAGCTTATTGATTTTCATAAAGGATTACAAAGCGGAAATTATAGAGTACAAACACTATGAGTGTGTAACATAAATACCACTAAATGCTGCTGAATTATGCTAATCCTATTGTTTTCTATTGTTTAATTAGCACTATTTACTACTAAATAGTGCAAAGTGTTGCACACCTTTAGTGTTTGTACTCTACTGTGAAATGCTTTGTAATTCGGTTACATGAAAGCATAAGCTTTAAGGACTTGGATTTTCTCAGCAAAACTTAACTAAATCTTTCAAATTTCAATGCAAAATGAAATTTAATCCAACAAAATGATTTATAAGTAGTTCACAAGTACATTTAAAAATCTACAAAGCTTTCGCTGTTGTATCACAGAGTGGGACAATCACAACAGAGCTAGGCTCCAAACTAAGTGAAAGCCCAAAGATTGAATTAGAATTTACGAGTTGATTTTTGAGGAGGGAGGAAAACTGGAGAACCTGGAGAAAAACCCTCGAAGCACAGGAGAGAACCAACAAACAACTCTACTCACATACGACACCGAACCTGGTAGGACTCGAACTCGGGCTGCATTGGTGAGAGGCGGTGCATTAGCAGCACATGCCACTATTGCTTCCCATTTGCATCTGTTTGTATCTGATCTGCAATCAATTGCCTCCAATTCGTGATACGACAGCCGCTCATATTGCATACATTACATATAGGTAGGTTATGACTGTCATCATAAATACAGCTATTTTTTAGATTCTTACCCTGCAGATTGCATTGAGATCTCTTTGCTTGCTTTTGATCAAAAATTCTGTCGTAACATCCCTGAAAAAACAATAACATGTCCAGTTGAATAGACATTTAAAAACTTTTTTTGCAATTTTTTTCATGATATTTTGCTCATAATCTAAAAACCTACCCAGTGTTTGTCTGATTCTTTTTCTTTATGGCATCCTGGTGTTCGTTATGTGTTTGTCGTCCTTTGTCTTGTAGAGATAACATCTGAAACACACACATAAAATCACTTTCATTAAAACACCAGTTCGTCAATACATACTGCTGTTTTTTGCTGTAGGGGATTGTCTACCGGTTCAACAGCCTATCCCAATTTGGAGGCATAATACTAATCTACTAAAAATTCACACCTATGATTGTAATATGCACGGCTGCTAATAGCACCTTAATATGCAGCCCATAAAGTCCTCCACTGGTCATAAATGTAAAGCCCATTGAGATATTTGAAATGTGCTATATAAGAAACTCCCATTATTTATTTTTTTTCTTTTTGAAGACCAGACTAATTTGAACAGGTTTAGCCTCGTTTATAAGTCAGCCATTCAAAGATACTATTAAAAGTCTGTCAGATTTCAAAACTTTGGTATTGTTCAAGCTGCACATTCCTTACATTACAGTTGACTTTTGCAAATGATTTGTTCTTAAACAAGGCTAAGCCTGTGCAGATGAGTGTTTAGTCACTGAGAATGAGAAAAGAGACTATTACACAACCAAGACAGTCCAAGACCATCAGAAATTTGTTTTCCAGAAGCCAAAATACAAGGCCTTTCATAATCAAATTATATCTAGTTGTCTGAGTTATGTTACAACACTTATTTTGTTGGATTAATATTGACTTTACCTTTGCCAAGTTTTCTTTCATCAAGTCTTGAATTCCAAGAATCTTTTTCGAATGTTCTATCTGTTGTTCTTTCACTTGTTTTTCTTGTAACCTGAAATTGAGATAAGCAAGGAAAATGTCTGAATTTATTGTAAAAATATCAATGACAAGCTATATGATGAACACGATTGGCCAAAAATCTATGGAATGTTTTTACTAGAGGATTAAGGCAATTGGAAAGGTTGGTGACACCAGGGCTAAAGATAATGGCTGGTCGAGCAACAACATCCAGCCAAAATTAAATGGCATTTATCTGGTCCACACCTCTTGGGCTAATCGTCTGACCACATGTTGATAAGTCAAATGTGGCAGATCATGATATCTGCTCATTGAACAGCTCATTTTTAGCCCTGAGCACATTCATATACTTAGAGCAAGGGCAAAACAATTAGTCCGAAGAAACATGACTTTGGCATAGTTAGTGGGCGCCAAGAAGTGACCCCCCCCCCCCCCAATATGTAATCTTCAAAATGATTGATACTGGGTGCCTGTATTGACTATTTCTACACAAAAATACGGCATTGTAGAGCATACCTTAAAACAAACAATGCATTCATTACTGCAAAAATGGACTTTTCAGAAGATATTTGAGTACAAAATCTAGGATTTCACTTCAAGGGGTAGTGGGTACTAGTTGACCCCACCCCTCTTAAAACAGGACCACTTATTTTGACCTAATTTCTAGGACTCCAAATTAGGTTATGCCTTTAATCTTAGGATTACTTACTTTATCACTAGCTCTAGTGCATGGCCCAAAGACACAGGCTTCCCATTCATATAATTAAAATCTAAATGATGCGACAGAAATGATGTTGCTTCCAATAGTCGGTTGAATTCCCTCTCAACCATTTCATCCTTATCCTTAGGAACCTGGTAAAAATGAGAGACAATATATAAGTAAAGGTATCGATGTGTTTATAAATGTCATTTAGTTTGGCCCTAATCTTTGACGGCAAGGTGGTAATCAAGCACACCAAATCAACTAGAGATGCGCTACAAATTACTCATTAACCAAATTAGTAACATTGGTTAATTCACCCTAATTGCTTGAGATCCACTTGTTTTGTACACCCAATTATGATCTCTTACGGCCTGCAAATATAATGAAAACAAGGGCTCAAATCTGATGAGTAGTGTGTGGATCGTTGGATCTCCTGCTTAGCAAATCTGCCTGAAGTCTTCCTCAGCCAAGGAAATCACATGTTGTAGAATAACGAATCAGTTATGATCCAGTCAGCATGTTTTTCCCCCTCTTTTTCTACATTTCTTCTCTCTTTTTCCCCCCCTTTTTCCCTCCAGCATGTTAGCATTCCATTTTTTTCTCTTTTTTTCCTTTTTTATTTTTCGTCTCGTCTATTTTTCCTTTTTTTCCCAGCATGTTAACATGTGGATTTTTTGCTTTCTCTCCTTTTTTATTTTTATTTTCTCTTCTTTTTTCCCCCTTTTTTTATCCCAGAGTGTCAGCATGTGATTTATCTTGAACTATTTATTCAAATCTATTTTTTTCTATCCTTCATCTAACTTTGCTGTCTACTAATTCTACTTTATTCTAGTTTGCCTAAACTATTGAATTCACTCAAGTAAAGCATACTCAATTAAAATTATCTTGAATTCTTGCAAACTTTTAGTAAACTTTTTCACGTAAGTGCAAATTGCAGGCTTATTTTTAACCAAAATTGTTTTTCATTTATTCTTCAAATATTAACAAAACTTTTCAAACCATTAGTAAAAATTTTCACAATTTTACATTTTGGTTCACTTTTAATTCGTTTTCCTAATTATTATGAACGTAGAATCTATTTTAATACATAGATTTCAAATTTCATGTTAAAAGAGCTCACTACTCTATACTTTTTATCTGCCTTACTGTCTTCATTATATTTTTCTGCCTTGCTACGTCATGTCATGTTAAGTTCATAAAATCTCGTATCTGTGAATAGACCCTTTTCAAGTTCCAAATTACCGCTGTGTTCCTTGATTACAGACTCATTTGCACAGGTTTAGCCTCGTATCAGTGTTTAAATATTCACAAATAGCAACAGTAAAGTAAAGAATGCACAACTACAACAATACGAACACTTTGAAACTTGACGGACCTTGACTGGAACACATGAATATTCTGCACAAACTCAAGGCTAACCCTGTGCAAATGAGTCTGTAATCAAGAAACACAGTGGTAATTTGGAACTCGAAAAGGGTCTACTATGAGCCAGTTTTCTTGCTACGAGCTTGGGTGTGATGTCTTTCCATATCAGACTGTCACATGTCATTCTCTTGTGAATGAGATCATTCATACGTTTGACAAGGACATCATACAAGAATGCTGGCTCACAACCCTTTAAAATGTTTGGACATAAAAACCTAATGTACCGGTTTTCCAATGGTTTCGTAAAGTGGACATTTCTGTTTTATCTTATGTAACTCCATGTTTATTTGGTTTGCAAGGACTGTGAGTGGGTTTCCACCTAAAAACACATGAGTAGACAGATTAATGAGACTTTCACTAATAGTCCCCATCACAGTTCCCTGCTCCATCTTGAAAGGTGGCCATACCTTTACATTGAAGCGAGACAAACGGTGTGCTTGCAATGATAGAGACATGTGAATAATTGTCCAAGGTGTTAAAAAAAGGTCACTATCATTGCAAGCTGACCGTTCGTCTCACTTCGATGCAAAGGCACGGCTACCTTCCAAGATTGCGCAGGGAACTGAAGCTTTAGATCAGGCAGGGGGGGGAGAAGTCAAGAAATTTGTTTGGTAGGCCTTCACAATACTATTAATCCCACTCCACCCACCCTTTTGACAATACCCCCTCCCTTCTCAATTCCCGCCAAAAGTTTGACAATGACTACCATCACAACTAGGGAAAAAAGAAATCTTTCAATAATTCCCGACACAAAAAGAGTCCAATGACATACAACGGTTATAGTAATTTTCACATCACTTCACACTTAGTCTTATATAAGTATTTATATTTACATAATGAAGATTGAAACTCTGAACTTAAGCTCCAAGTAAATTGGTAGCAATATTTTTGAAGTCCACAATTTGATTGGYTAATAATGCCAAAGCACCTGTCAATTTCGCAATGTACTTTGAAATTTCCCAACGAATTTCCCAACGCACAACAGTAATCACCATAAAATAATGCCAAAAAGACTGTATGGGAAAGGATTGGGTTCTGCCATTACTCATTCCAAAATATTGTACTACTATAGGCCCCTTGTGCGAGATGTCAAAGCAGCTCTGTTTGAAGGACAAAACAAAAACTTATGAGAATAGGAAACCTATTGTTATGTCCTCCAAATTGAGATGCATTCCTACGTACTGCAGAGTGATACCTACCAAGTCCAGTAAGTACCATGGCACCTAGATCAGCTATGAACTGGCCTTCACGAAATGTGGCTACACGACCACCAACGCGTTCCTGCACAATGAAACGTAGGGGTCATTACGTGAAATCCAGAGATAAAGAAGAGAGGGAAATTTTTCTAATATCACGCTCGCCATGTAAGTTCCTGGTTGGGCTATTTTTAGAAACCGGATGTAGTTTACATTTCGCCATACCCTACTCCTGTGTGTCAACTAGCATGCACACTCTTTCCGTTTCAYYTTTGGTGATCAAAACAACAAACAGAAAGAGCATGTGTAAGAGCAATGAAGTTGTTTCATCAATGAAGTGTTGGCAAAGTGCAGACCAATGATTGGCTAACAATCAGCGGAGTGTCAATTAACATGTGTAAGCTGTTCATTAAGTATCATAGTTAACACCAATACATACTCTTGCTTCGACTATAGTAACATCAATACCAAAGCTCTGTAACTGACGTGCAGCCATAAGACCAGATATCCCTGCTCCTACAACTATTACTTTTGGTGCTTTTTTCACTACAATAAATTGAGCAAGAATGAGGGGAGTGGGGGACAAAAATTCAAGAGATTGAAAGAAGGGATCACAAATAAATTACTAATGAAGGGGGGGGGGGGGGGGGAATGTATTTAGAGTGCATGCATTGAGACCATGAAACATGAAATGAAAACAAAGTTAATACTAACAAAATTAATAGTAGCTATTTAGTGACTAATAGTTGCTATTACTCAACCAGAACATTTATTAAACAAAAGACACAAATGGTCTCTCGTCTTTTGTCTTTTGTGTAATAAATGTTATGGTTCAGTGATAGCAACTATTAGTCACTAAATAGTAAAATTTGTAAGTATCAACTTTTTATTTTTTATTGTTTTTATTTCATGGTTTTACTGCATGCGCTCTATGGGAGGAGAGGTCATGAAGTTCTTTGTTTTGCTTGAAATTTTTTTGCCAAAATGGGATTTCAAAAGAAAAAATACTTGATTGAAACTTGTTTTATTATAATCTTACTCACAGTTAGGTGGTTTCTTGGTCATCTGATAGACACCAAAGTTAATGGAGCCATATCTTTCCAGAAATGCATGAACTCTTTGAACAAGTCTGGGATCATCTAAAAGAACCAAGAGACGTTTTAGCATTAGGTATTTCTATTGATACTATTTAGCAATTAGTCCTTGAGCCAGAATGGGCTATTGACTCTTAGGCCATGAGGGTTAGAGGACTATTATTGTTTCAGTCAAATCCAACTAGTCTGTTAAATATATAGAATTTAAGTTTTGGCTTTGAAAGCCAGCACTTTTCGTTACTAGTTGACAACAACTTGACAACCAACACTACATTTATCAATACCACAAGCATCTTCCCCATCATTACTATGCATGTTATCATCATATCAATACACTAATCATCATCGTCATTTCCAACATCACATTCATCAATATCACAAGCAACATCGTCATCATCACTACGCATATTATCATCATATTAATACTTTCATCATCTTCATCATTTCCACTACACGTGCATCATCATCACCCTCGTCATCTCCTCTTACTTACTATTATGTGGTGGTTCTATCTGCGCAAGTCCACTTTCAAAGTGTAGTTGCTGTTTGGGATGTTCCAACCATAACTGAAGCTGTAAAGCAAAAAAATAATATCAACAGCTGGATTAAAATCACAAACAATCCATGCCAGGCTTCAAAAGTGGTAACATTTAATAAGCATGTTACCATTAATGTCTGTCCTTGATTGTATGCCTAAGACTGCAAGCATATTGTACCATGATTTGAAAATTCAATTTTAATCATTGGTCACACACACAGGCCATCAAATTTACAGGACAGGGCTAAGAATATTAGCCAGCAAATTTTGCATATGACGTCAAAGAAACTCAATTTGGAGGACAAAACAATAAGAATTGGAAGTCTGTTACATGTATGTCCTCCAAATTGAGCTGCATTCTGACATGCTGCAAGGTTAGTGCTGCAAGGGGTCTGAAGGCAACGCCTGGCCAAATGCATCTTGGTTAGACCAATGTGGCTAGCAGCCATTGAGCAGCCATTAATTTTAGGTGAAAGACACACTGTGTAGTTTTCCTACAGTATCTACAGACTTACCAATCTATTTCTAATATACAGGAATTGTTTCTGTAAATGTGGAGGACCCTGAGAAATATCAGGGAAGCAAGAAGCTTCCTGTGATGTCATCTTATCAAATGGTAGTCTACTCCTGAATGCTGCACCTTCCAAGCCTAGAGGTTGAAAAAATATTCAGTTAGTTTACCACTGTAAGGGTGCTTCAAGTAGCATATGGTTTTTACAGCTGAATTTAAAAGAATTCAAGAAGTTGATTTTCACAGAGAAAGGAAGACCAGAGAAGGCTAAAAAACTCTAGAAGAACACCAGCAGAGTTGATCACGTCCTCAGTGAGTAGTGTGCTGAATTATGGCAAATGCTACTAAATATATCATGCCGAATCCTCAATATTGCCCTATTTCATAATGACGTCACATCAAAACAAACTATTGTTTTAACGCTAGGGATCATGGTCGCTTGAGGGGTATGGAATGACAATCAACACATCTTAAATGACAATGAAATTTGGTTTATGAGCAGGTGAAGGCAAGAACAACTAAATATTACACTAAATATCCCGAAAGAAGAGAATCAAGCTTCAATTTAGTCTAAAGTTCTAACAGTTTAGCTGATGTAAACAAAAACGTGATGTCATTATGAAATAGTGCAATTCTTATTTGTTGACCTTGAGTTGGTTCCGAAGGTCAACTCAGCTGGCAAGAGAGAAACAAAAATCCCTACTCAAAAGATAACCCTATAGTAGAGCATTTACTTCATAGGTTAAAGCAATATTTAACTTTTTGTTAGCTCAACAGCTGTGTGATGTCTTGGCTTTCAGCAATCATTAAAAACAACATCCCTACGAATCTTTGTGATAAAAAAGACAATTTCACAATTTCTATCAGCTCCACCTAAAGTTCACTATTTTTAAGTTTGCCATTTCTCTGATTATTTTTTACTGTAGTTTTTGATATTCTGCAAACTCCGACATTTTGGCGCCTYGTTGTGAGATTGGGTTTTTACTGCCGTCAGTCAAGAACATAAAAGGTACCAACTGATTATTTTTGATTGATCGCCATGGAGCTTGTAACTGCATAGTTCGCAGAATATCAAAAAATGTAGTAAGTGCATAAGCATCAAACATACCTTGGGGAATATCGTCATCTTCGTCATCCTCTTCTTCTGGAATTTCCTCAACTTTTGGCTCCGGTTCAAATACCTTCATAGTAATGTCATCATCGCTAAGTTCGTCATCCGTTAATGTTGCTAGTTTTTCATCCACCTCAGTATATTCTACCTGTTATGCGAAAAAAAATTGTTAATATGATAAGATCATCAAGGAAATGTCTACTTATCTCTATTATTAGAAAGTGTTATCTTAAAATGTGAAGATATTATCTGATATTTGCACATGTGAAAATAACACCATTGGTAAAAATTCTTAGGAATCGCATTAAAACCACTTGAGTTTTGAACATTTTAAGACGTTATCTATGATCAATAAGAGGAAAGACAATGGAAATCTTTGAGCAAGTGGTTAAACTTATTTTACTCCTGTTTGACAAGTATTGATAAATTAAAGAAACCAATGGTCTCCCCCAACAACAACCAGGCCCTTAATGCATCACAGTCAACCATAACTTAGTGCCAAATTCATACAGAGGATGATCCACAAAATAAGATCATGATCCAAAAATAAACAAATAAATAAAAAACAATCCAAAAGCAGAAAGCATTTGAAACATTGGTTGCTATGTGCCTAACCCAAATGCAACAAAAAAAACTCTGGTTTAATATCAAAAGGGGTAGAAACTTCCAAAAGAAGTACCAGTTTTCCCCGGTTCCACGTGCTGGGAAACCAACATGTACTTCGCAGGTGCCATCCTTTATTAGCACGTGCATACTGTACAACGAATTCGACAAACCCAGACAAAATCGATAAGTAACACAATAAAACCATATTACAATCTAAAAAACCTTTGATATTATCAATTTAAGCTTGAATTTCAAAAGATACTCGCTTAAGGAGATGTTACAGTGCTTCTTATTGAGACAAAAACATGAAATAGAACCTTAAACCTTGCCATAAATCACGTAGAAAAAAACTTGTTTGGCTATATAAAAAAGCGATTTTTTTGTTATGATTATTACGAGACGTAAATTAACTAAAGTAATGTTGAAAAATATCAAGGAAGAGTATTTTTTATTTAGGTTTTAAGATCGCATACATAGCGTTCGGTCTGAGATATATTTTCATTCGCGGGATAAAAACAAACATATTCGACTGAACACTGACAGATCGGGAGTTACCCTTTTACAAGACACGAAGCCGTAAAAACCCGAAAAAAACCTTGGAAAAAAGGAAATTTATAGATTGTACAAAAGACTAAGATACACGAAAAAGTCTTGGAAATCGAGAATAAGAGTCAGAGAAAATTTATTGCATTGCGTTTCCTGTAAGATCGCATCGAACACCGAGATCATGGCCATCGAATGGATTCCCTAGATRAAACAAAGATATTATACCATGGTCTTGGAGAATCTTTACACTAGTAACGGAAATAGCTGGAAAATAATTGCCGTCTGTGAAATATAAAACTTTTCTCTTTAATATAAGCTTAACTTCAGAAGAACTAAAGTTTTGGTACGAGAATTGGCATGTTTCGTTTCTTACGACCGGATTTTCTTCGTGGTCTTATACGCCGGACTCATTAAAACTTCGCGACTCGAACGAATAATAATATCCTTGCTCCGAGTTTCTCATTTATCATCTGAGCTCTTTTTCCGACAATTTCAATATCCGTTAAAGTGTTTTACTAGAGAATTCCCACATGTTCACAAGTTCGCGCCAAGGAGCTAAAACCAACCTTCATGGACTCCATGACTTTGTCTTGAATTTGCCTTACAAAATCTTCCCCTTTTCGCTGTATTTTGAGTATCTAACACTTATTGCCATCAGCTGAAGGTCTGTTTTGTATTCTGGAGAATTTTAAGCGTGATCAAAACGTTTTCTCGCATGGATTTTTCCTTTCAAAGTTATTTTACTTCCCCCCGTCCAACAGCTGACCTAAACACCAAACTAGCTCCCGCAATGCATTGCTACAAATCACCGTTGGGGCATAAAATATGTAAACACTAAACTAAGGATAAAATTTATGAAAATATATCTGGCGGAAAGACTGACCAAAGTCCCTCAAAAATGACATTTTTCGATTGGTTAGGGCTTTTGGTTTGTCAGACAACAGCTGAAGGCGACCAAAATTCTAGCTGAATCATTTTTTGTCAAACACGCTCGAGGTTGAAGTTTAACAATGGCAGCATTGTTATGGTAATGACATTTGGAGACCTTCATTTTTCAATTCGATATTCTTTTGAAAAATCACTTATACTAGTCGCTGTCGACTAGTTAAAGTCAATGTAGGAGTTGCCAAACTTCATCAGGGAAAATCCAACTCTTGCTAAAGTTAAAGGAACGGGATAGTAATGATATGAAGTTTGGCCCATGTGACTTGAGCCAGCCAGTCAGATCTGTAAATTCCTTGCTTTGACAGTTGTATGTGTTTGCGTGTTTTGATAGAAGTGGTCGGGGTCAGTGGATATGGTACAACCTATGGCTTCGACCGTTTCACACGGACTAAATCTGGTTCCTGGAAAGTGGTCTTTGATGCGTCGTGAGCCGGTTACGACGACAGCCACTAAGATAATCTTAACAATTAGTCAAGAATGTTGCATAATGTGAATGATAAATGAAGGTAATGAAAATAGAACTGCAACATACTTTAGCTCTCTTGCGTTGGCTCGTCCTCCTTTGGAAAGCTTCGTCATTCAGATACTTCTGGTTCATTAATCTTGACTCTTGGCCGCTGCCAAATTCTCTCTTATTCTGAGTAGCCCCTGCCTCATAATTATCCCCGTTAGAGAGGCCCGAGCCATTTGGCTTAGGAGCCAATACCGGAAAGTTGGTCATCGGTTTGGGAAGAATCGTTTGAGGATGTGATCCCGACATAATAAATCCGCACTAAATCTAAGTCTATTTGAATAAGTTTTTAGCCACCTATTCCAAACTTGAAACTTTGGAAATAAAATATGGAAAATGGGTGAASATTCAGCGTGCTGCTAGGCAAAGGAAATGACAAAGGGCCAGGTGGTAAAACAAATGCCAATCACCACACGTGACCTAATTCATCAATAAACGACCGACCTGGACGCATGCGTAACGTTAAGAACGGGAGGGATTGACCTTTGACGTCACGTTTCTATGACAACGGCACGACGATGAAATCAGCTATGGTTGTTTACTATCATGTTTGTCGAAATAAAGTCCATGAAAAACGCTCTTATTGTCGATTTTTTGTATCTACTACGTAATTCAATTTGCTCAAAGCGCCCACTGTGTTTGTCGGTGTTGTATCTTGAACGCAACTTTGGAAGGCTGTCGCTTCTGCCTGTCTCTCTTCCTCGTCTCATTAGCATAATTAAAATGGCTATTATTTACAATGACATGTTGTCGAATTTACGTGTAACGTGTACATTGAGAGAGAAATTGATCGACGTGACGACAGATGCACTCACGAATATTTTATAGTTTGGGTTGAATGCTTCTTCCTGTGCAATTATTTGTTTTGAATATTTTTGCATATCATTTGATTCCAAACACCTTCTTGGCGAAGCTTTACTATTGGTCAGCTGAGTATCTTTCCTTCTGTTCGAGAGCACGGCTTTAAACTGGAATTCCACCGAGGGAATGACGGTTACCAGGACGAAAGAAACAAATGAAAGTTGGTCGGTAACACTAAAATATTAAAGCGTAACGCTCGATCGATTTTCATTTACAAATTCATTAGGACTGACTTCTCGGATGTTTTGACTAAAATGAATTTATAATTTTATATAATAAGCCTGTGCTCTGATCTAAAGTGATATAGCTTGAAAATATCCTCAGTGAGTTGTGGCTTAATTGCTGATGTAAATTGTGAATGAGAATATTTCATGCAGCTTTTAAAGGCTTTAGTAATATTGACCGGCTGATATTTAACCTTAAGTGAAGATATCGACCTACATCGGATGTTAAATGATATTTTATGCAAATTGACTTCCGAGCATCATGAATATCATTATGTCGACGAAAAAGGGCAAAAATTACTTGCTGTACAATCAAAAGCTTGAATAAGACTTAATTACTTGATAATATATGGTATCATAAAAAATTTTTTCAGGCGAGTTGTTGTTTGTGGGTACCATATGTCTCACTAGCCACTTTCTCTCCCCAGCTTCTCTCATCTCCCCTCCTCACTCTCCCTTTGTTGTCGTGGGGAGAGGAGGGAAAGGCGCGACGTAGAAAGGAGATAAGCGATCGGTTTTCTTCATTCATTCATTTACTTATTCAATCATTAAGCCGCCAGACAGACAGACAGACAGACAGACAGACAGTCTGACTGACTGACTGACTGACTTCATTTGTTCATTGACACCGATCTATCAGTTAGCTAAGTTGTGTTATTGCCATTTTCGTAATGTTTCTTCAATTATAAAGGGAAGAAAAAGAAGGAGACAATGAAGATATTACACTATATAAACTTTCTCTCTGCTCAGCACCATAATAAAACGCGTGCATTCAATATATTTAAATATCTAGGGACCCAGAAATAAGCTGTGTGGCATTCCACAGTATACCATTCAACATCGTAAACCATTAAAGAGCTAGCAATCACAATCGCGCTAGTTGTCCTCTGTCGTTTGAATGTTAATAAAAACTTTTTATTTAAAAAAAACGTCTGCGACATGCATTTTTTGCTTATTGCCTCAAAAGTGTCATAAAGCGGTGATTCCATCTATAATCTATTGATCAAAGGAAATAAGCCATCTAGGTCTCAAACACAATGTTCTTGATTTGGAAGTAGTGTGTATAAAGAGTATACGCAATCGAAAATTTCAATTCAATCAAAAACAACCCTGTTGAACCAGCTGTTTGCAAAGACCTGAAAAAAAGAATGAAGTTTCGTTGGGATGCTCGAGTGATCTTTTTGTTCTACGTAACTCTTCCTCTTTTTTAAGAGTATTGTTTAACTATTTTAGGGTTGCCTTTATAAATTATGATTGTGTTTTAGATATGTTTATGTTTTCAGCAATTTATACCAAAAACATAAGCTATTTCATCCGGTTGCGCGCTTCACGAGTTTGTTACCAGTATATATATTCACTGATACAGTTAAACTGCATCCGAACATTTAATATCATAATAATGTATTATTGTTGAGGCGAATAAAACTAGAAACATTTGTGATAAAAGTTGATCAGTAAAGCTGTATGAAAATATTATGAAAAATTCAACAGCGCCTTTGTTAAAATAACCGAAGTGTGACTGAGATGTTGGTCGCATTTGCCAGTCATTGGTCAAGACCACAGACACTGTCAGTGCACAGTAATTTTTTGGCACAGTTCTAAAATTTACGAAAAAATATTGTTATTTTTTTCTTATATTTCTTATGAAACACTGATAAAGGAAGTAAGGATTCAAAGGACATTGTTCCTCAACCAGAAAACTTTAGAATTGCTTTTAGAAATTTTAAACTCCGTGTATTTCAATTCACCGGATCACTCAGTCGGGTCGAAAGCTACATCTATACGCGGAGCCGCATGTAGCCGCTGTGAAAAATACTTTTTAAAACAGGTTTAAAAAGATAGAGACCTCTTAACTTTATTTCCACAAGAAATAATGCTAGCATATTTACCGACAAAGTCAGTGGATCAACTCGGATCAGTGAGACTATCATAATAAAAACAAACCGGTTCCCTTATAATTTCCTGCCAGAGTGGTTGTTCGTAATAGTACTGGGCCTCAAACGAAAATATCTCTATCGAATAGTCTACGAAGGCTAGAGACTCTAGGATGCTACAATCTAAAGTTTGCTCTCTATAATTTGATTTTGGACCGTTCAGCGTTTGTCAAAGTAAGAATCGATGTTGTAGTTTTGAGTTGATCTTTGGTTGTCAAACACTTCAGTTTCCCGAGCATGGTAGCTTTCTTTCACTTTCAGAAACTCAGGAGAGCCATTCTTTGTCATTATTACTGACCTTATCGCTTTCTTTCGATTTGTCCTGTTTTTCCCACTTCTTTGCCGCGGCTGCCTTTGCTCTTTCTCTCTTCTTTTTTCTCTGGGATTTAACTCTAGGCATTGTGAATTTATTCTCTAATCCTGGTACAGACTTGCAATCTTTCCAGTGAAAGTTCTCCAGCGGAAATGACAGGCTGATGTTAATTGAATGCGCAGAGAGACAGACGGTCAAATTTGCATTCGACTAGTATATGTACCGCTCTATCTTATACGACCTGCCGGTTTGCGGGTAATCGGCTTCACAGGAAATAGGATACTTTATAAAAACTCTGTGTCTAGCTTCATTGAAGTATGGTGCTGTTTCAGCACATTCACACTTAGTCGACGCTTGAATATATAAAGAGTAAAAATGACAAAGGAAATAAAAAACTTTTTGACAAAAAATCAGGGAAATTAATTCATACCAAAACCATCAAAGCTAACTCATTTATTTTGTCCCTTTTTCTAGCCTTGTAGATAGATTTTAAATTAAAAAAAGTTTAACACTGGAAGCCAAATCTAATGCTATTGGCCTTTTTAAGCAAATGCGAAAGTCGTAATACAATTAACTATTATGATTTAATCTTAGTTTTCAAAGCTTGGGATTGGAGTTGCGTAGGTGACTTTAATGTGGTGTGCCTCATGCTCATTGCTGGGACCGTTGACAGATTATCGTGATCTCAGAAGTATATAAACTAATATTTTTATAAATTGATGTCAACACCACGGAATGATCAAGATTAGAAAACCAAACTGATCCAACTAGCTGGTATGACTATTTAGCTACTGAAATAAATTTAATAATATGCATGTTTTCGACTGATGATGTGCAATGCAATGTGGGATTTTTTATATTGCTGTATGTTTCCATAAACTACACGGTTCACTATTCTGCTTCGCTTTACTATAACTCACAATACATATAACTTACTGTACATCGCTATATATACACCTCACTATAACTATGACTCACTCTACTTCCCCTAGGAACACCTCCTGACTAAACTAACTTACATGACCCACCATAATTAAATATACCTCACTGTACCTCACTATAACTCACCGTACACCCTATGCTGTCGATATGATAATTAAATATATATATCTCGCAAAGTAACTCGCGATACCAACCTTTCCACAATGTGCGTTGAAGTGTCGTTTCAGATGATAGCGATGCATGTAAGCTCGTCCACAGACCTTGCATTCGTATCGCACAGGATTTGGCAAATGCGATCGTAGATGCCTATTTAAAGTGTATTTCCTTTGAAATCCCTTGCCACAAAACCCACACTGAAAAAATTGCTGTTTTGTATTTGGTAAATATTGCAATCCTATACCACGGCTTTCCTCATGGTTGAAAATCTCTTCAGATAGGGCGTCATTTTTGATTGTCGACGTCTTTGAGAGGAATTGTTCAAAGCTTTGCTCTCTCGTTTCAACTTCATCAAAATCATCGGAATTTATCAAAAATCCCAATCCGGAATCTTGATAAAAATCCTCTTTCTTTAAGGTGTCATCCTCCATTCCTTTTAACAAGTTTTGAGATATTTTCTCCCGTCTTCGAGTTAATAAAAAAACTATTATGAAATGCGCTTTTTGGGGGGCTTGAAGTGGTGCAAGAACCACTGATTTTATCTAAAGCACTTCTCTACTTGGATTTGCACTAAAGTAAGGCTAAGAGTGTTAATCAGTGACAGTTGACATAACATGACAGCGCACATAAACTTAACATCGTTTGCTAAATCCTCTAAATGTAGTTTCTCGAGTTGTTTAAAAATGCCTTCAATTCTATTGTTCTTCTCCCTCTTACGAAGGATTAACAAGGTTTGTTTTGGTTAAATGGCCTTTTTTCGGCTTTGCGAAGGGGTTAATTGAGTTTGGCATCCGTTTGTCTTGGGTGTGCAGCCCGTCAAAGACGTACGCAGCTTGGTTTTAGTGGCATTTGTTTAATTTGCATGAATAACTATCATTTCTCAAATTGAAAGCCGTCCTTCAAACTTCATACCATGATCACTTAGAGTTTTAACCTCCAACTTGCAGGCTTTTGTCGTGCTACACATGAGTAGTACTAAGTTGTGCATATGCAGCTCGTATTCGTAGGTCAGGAGTGTCTTTTATTTCCAATCGTAATCTCAAAACAGTGTGTTTGTCCTTCTGTAACGTTTCCAACCAATTTCAATGAGACTGGAAGACACGACTGTTCTTGAATATGACAAGCCTTCAAGACTATAAAACCGGAAAAGTGATTCTAGCTTTTAAGACTTAAGATTTGTTTTTATTATATCCAATACTTTGTTTTTTATCCAAACGATGGAAAAGAAAGCCATCTTTACTATACTTCATCATGGAAAAGACGTGCCCGTTCTTCATAAAAGAAATTATTTAATGGATGTCCGAGTAAGATTCGAAACTTTCATGAAAAAA